>APFE031615079.1:39937-187426 GCA_000404065.3 Pinus taeda
TAGCCATTCTTCAAACAGATGCTTCAGCAACAAACGTCCTGCAAGAACAAAGATTCATCTAGGATGGATCGCTTCTTGGCAATGGGCATCAACAGCCAAGAAGATATTTCAAACACATGTCAGAACTTGTTCCAGAATATTGAACAGTCTTGCAGTTGAGTTTTCTCCATCTTCTCACCTTGTATCTGACAGGGGGGGAAATGATGGTCATCTACAAGCTTCAAAGCCACATCAAGCGAGCCTGAGCCACAACCTGCCACACCAGTTTCAGAGTTGTAGCCAGAGACAAAGATGTCCGTGAACATGCCTTCAGTTGGCGATGTGGGACACTTCCTCTAGCAGAAGACTTCAGCTTCTTGCCAGTTTTGGAAGAGTTCCGAAAACAAAATTGAGAACACTTCCTCTAGCAGAAGACTCCAGCTTCTTGCCAGTTTTGGAAGAGTTCCAGGAATTGCATAAGCATTCCAGAGTTGTTGGTCATCCTTAAACCATCACAGGTTGAGACTTCCCTTTTCAGGTTGAAGTTTTACCTTTTATGCGGGGTGAGGCCTCCCTTTTATGGTTGAAGGTTTTCCTCTTTAAAACAATAGGATCACTTCCTCTAGCAGAAGACTTCAGTTTCTTGCCAGTTTTGGAAGAGTTCCGGGAACTGCACTAAGCGTTCCAGTGTTGGTGGCCATCCTTAAACCACCGCCCTATTATACCAACATTTCATAGAGCACATTCAGCCTAGTGCTGCCATGCATTTTTGCACATTTTGTATTACAGCTCTTTTCTTGGACTCATACATAACCCTTCGGATTAAGGGGGGGAATTTTGGACACCTAATCCTAATGGGTTAGTGTGGAAGCCGAACAGACAAAGCAGTCCAAGGGACCTTGGGATGTGAATCCCAACGGTCACCATATTGTACTATAAATTTACATCTATTGTTAATAAAAAATGCAATGCAAGCTTATCTTTCTATTCTCTCTCATTCACCATGTCTGTTTAACACATTCATATATTTACTAATTTCCCCTTCATACATTTATATTCATTTTTCACTAAAAAACCCATTTTCCTATGGTAAAAACCCTTTCTACCTAGGAAAAATAAAAATCCCATACAAAATCCCTCTTTTTATCATGTTTCTATGTTCATGAGGTAGTTACACGAAGCAAATGAAGGTTTACAAAGTTAATTTATTAACCTCCCTCATCCTTATTCATTCATATATTTACTAATTTCCCCTTCATACATTTATATTCATTTTTCACTAAAAACCCCTTTTCCTATGGTAAAAACCCTTTTTACCTAGGAAAAGTAAAAATCCCATACAAAATCCCTCTTTTGCCATTAAAATCCCTTTTTACTATGTAAAATCCCTTTTTATTATGTAAAAACACTTTTTTACTATGTAAAAACCCTTTTTACCATGTAAATTCCCTTTTATCTGAAAAACCCATAAAAAGACCTTTACCCTAAGTATAAATGCTATATGAAAAGTCAAATCATTCATAAAAAGCATTACACTTAGTGTTATTCCTCTTTTCCACTCATATTTCATTTTAACACTAATTTATGTATTAAATCCTTGAAAAAATCCCTTTCCCGTATTATTAACTCCTTTTATATAATAGCCCGAAAACCCTTAGTTTTTGTTAAAAAACTATGTATTTTATACAAATATCGCATTAGCGGGACCGCGGGCCTTTTAACATGCATATACCTTAGTTTTATTAATAAAACTATGATATATACAAATACCGCATCGACGGGATCGAAGAACCCTTTAAACATGTATACACCCCTGCACTGCGATATGAGATGGGAAGCCCGGACCCGATGCTATATACATCACTATCTATTCCCATATCGCATCCGCTCCCATCACAAAGTTCCGCTATTACATATATCCTCCACATTACGATAAGTGATGCGTGACGGACCCAACCACATATATATTATATTGTATCATTATATTGCATCTGTTATTATCATAAGTCCTGTCCAATGTATACATCCTTTGCCTTTGCAATATCCAATCTCCAATTGTGATAAACCCAAACCCGACCATATATATATTACAATGTAATGCTACATCACATTCGCCTCTTGTCACAAGTCCCGACCAAAGCCATTACTCCCCGCCATACTGCAATTGCGATATGCGAATAATAATCGGACCCGATATCATTATTTGCCATATTTAATACATTTTCAAATATGCATATTGCGTTTTGTGAAGGTTTTCTATGTGACATCGATTTTCGGTTTAAACGCACAAATGACCCGAAACTCCATTTTAACTGCTAATCACATTTTTAACCACAATTAAGCCATTACATCCATTTTTATCATCTGTATTCCTTCTTCAATTCCCCACCATCTGATCTAAGGCCTTCAGATCCAAGGGCCCCTGGTGATTTCGTGTATGCTCTCTGTACGGGTATTTCCCACCCGAAAATCTTTTCCCGATAATGAAAAATAAGATTTTTTTCCCATTAAACACATAAAAGCCATTTTTGCCCTGTTTTTCCTGTTTTACACAATGCAGCCTCCATTATGCCTCTGCGGCCATTTAAGCCATCATTTTCCCTTCGATATGCCCCAAACTCCTTCTGATAGCCTTTCAAGCTCAGCAGAGCGATTAAAGACCCTCAGTCACCTTGTTTTTCTTAAAAGTTTCTATGATTTGCAGGTAAGAATATTATTGTTCTAGGTTTATAAACACAAGCCTTCGAAACAGTTTGAAGACAAAATCAGCGATTTACTGTGAAAAAACACAGTGAAAACCCCAAATGCACAGTAAAGAAGAAAGGAGCACAGTAAAGGTCACTCGGCCAGATTAAAGGATATTTATAGAGTTTAAAGAATATCAATAAAAGGGTTAAATGAAGCAATCTGCCAGCATGAAGAATGCAAACAACCAAGCAGTTAAAAGGGTGAAAATATCATGCAACAAAGCCAGCATAACTTGAATAAAGGGGATAACAAGAAGCAGTTCAAACAATTGCCCCTATCCTTTTGCCATGAAGATCTTTTTGTTCCTAAAAATCTTAATTAGTTTTAGGATCTTTTCTTAAGTTTCATTATTGTATAAATAACTCTTTTCTAAAGTTGAAAATGGTGCAGAGTTCAATATTCATAGCTCACTGCTTGTAAAGTATTTGATTGTTAATGCTACTTTGAACCTGGAAGCCACATTTGAAAGAAGATTTTGCAGACACTTGATGTACTAAATCTTTCTGGAACCTTAATACAAAGCAGAGGATTCTGAATCTGGTTTTACACAGTTTTGTGTTATCCTATAAGTTTTTCCAATTTTCAATCATTGTGTTATTTTTTCATATGCTTATGACTTACAGAGATATCTAGGTAGGAACAATTAGAGTTTCAATTGATTCATATAAGCTCCTAAAGTGATCATCTATTAAGAGAATGGATTAATGCAAATGTTTGTGTAGCTAATCCCCTCTAATTAATAAATCATCAGCATCTTGTGTAATCTTAAGCATACTGCCTTGAACTTTTGTAACATAGTTTAGAAGGCTTTCCAACTTATGATTGTTCTGTTTTACAGTCTGAAAACTGTGATAATCATATTTTTTGTTGTCTTCTACTCACCACTATTTTGATCTATATCCCTGTGCAATGCTTTATAGCAGCCCTTTGTTGAAGTATTAATATAACCCAAAGGATTAATTACATTAATTCTGCATTTGTCTTCATTCATTGGTCTTCCAAAACTTAAACCAAAAACCCCCTAAACAATTATTTTAGATGCTCTGGCATTGGTAGCTTGACCTAATACTACCTCACAGGTACAACATCATACTGGCATCATTGCCGAGGATTCAAATTTCATTTAAGTTTCCCCTGGGACAACTATATTCATTCATTCTTTTCCTTTAAAGGTGATTAAAGGATTTAGAAGGTTAAAATCATTCACCTAAGCAACTCCACACTCCCAAGCTGGCACCTTATAAACATACCAGATCTTGTTCAGAAGGTGACATAGTTAGACCTTTGTCAGATCCTAAAAAGATTCTAAGAAAAGCCAGATCTAAAAGGGGGGACCAACCATCTTCTTCTTCCTCTTCAGTCCTACAGTCTGAAGAGTTAGAATCATTTGACCCCTATAATAATATCCCATCTGATCCTCATTATTCCCATTTATCACCTAGGGTTGTTGAACTTCTAAATAAAGGAGTTGATTTTAAGTCAGCATACCTTATTCATTCATTAGAATCTCATCCTAGACCCACACTATCACCAAGATCGCTTAAAACTAAATCTGATTTGGGTGTCAATCTACTAGAATATAAACCCACAAATTTCATATCCCCTACCATCTATCCATTTCCTTCCATTTTTGACCAACCTGAAGCTTCTTCTTCTGAACAACTTGAAGAGACCTTTTCTATATATACCAATCCTCTCGTTGCATCAAAAGAAGGTATTCCTTTATAGGTCCCAAAGCTAGTTCTTAAGACTCCTTTGAAGTCTTTCAGGAGATCTCCTCCTCGTTCACCTCCAACTGGTTCACCAACTCCTAAAACACAATCTTCTTCGTCTATTTCTTCTTCATCCTCTACATCCACTCAACAACCTCATACTCCAGCTGGACAACCTCATACACCTTAAGCACCTCATATACCTCAAGCACCTCGTACACCACTTTTTGTCATGGCTTTCTGACCAATTTTACAGGCTAGGTATGTTGCCTTAGTCTTACCTAATAACCTTGATGCATTCCCAGCTGGGTATTTAAAATACCTTCCCAAGTACAATGGAGAAACTGGTCCCTTAGTTGAAGACCATCTTCAAGCTTTCCTAGATTTTGTAGACAATATGAATATTGAAGAAGAGAATGTTTATATGAGATTTTTTGTACAGTCATTAAAAGGAAATGTGAGGATTTGGTTTAGGCAGTTGCCAATAGCTACCATTAGAAATTGGGAAGAGCTTACAACCATAGTAAAAAATCAATGGGGTGTCAAAAAGGATCCTCTTTACTTCCTCACAAAATTTGAAGAGCTTAAAAGGACCTTCAGTGAACCAGTAGCAGAGTTTATCAAAAGATTCAACAAACTCTATCACAAAATGCCTATTGATTGTAAGCCTCCTGTAGAAGCAGCTAAATCTAGATTTTTCAAAGCTTTTGATGATGACTTTGTTGTTATGCTACGAGAGAGAACTTCAAGAACTCTTGAGGATATGCAAACAAACACTATAGAAGTAGAAGCAAATAGGGCAGCCTAAACTTCTTTAAAACTTAAGGAAGAAAAGGCCCAAAGAAAACTCAAATCTATTCAAGAAG
The DNA here is from genome assembly GCA_000404065.3 of Pinus taeda. NCBI lineage: Eukaryota > Viridiplantae > Streptophyta > Pinopsida > Pinales > Pinaceae > Pinus > Pinus taeda. The sequence goes on from APFE031615079.1 coordinate 45,243, forward strand.
CCTCTAGTTCCTCTAAGACTAAATCAGAAGACTCAAAAATAGATGAAATAACATATCTTCTTAGAAACCTATCAAATAGGATTTCAAAGATTGAGACCCAACCTAAGACAATACAAAAAATAGTTACTAGGCCCCAAAACCAAAATCAAGGTCAGTATAAAAGAAGCCAACCACTACAAATTCTTCAGAGGCCTACCAATGATCAACAGGTTCCTACTCCTCTATTGATAGATGACCAACAACCTGACGATAATACAATGAAAATTACTGAAGATATCAATAGTATGGATTATTCTTCTTCCAATCAAACAACCATCATTCCTCTCTCACAACAGAATCAGGTTCAAGAGGATCAGGGAGCTGCACAAGTATCTAAATATCATGCTTTTTCTGAATTTTTAATTGCAGAATTAAATAAAAGGTATGATCTTAGGCCTAGGCCCAGTCCTAAGAGACCTCCAAAGGAAAATCCAATAATTGAACCACGTGCCAAAACTACCGAAGCTCAAACAACTCTTATTCAGCCATTAGATCAATCAAATGATACTACCCAAGATGGTAAAAGCATGTTGACTACATTTAATGTTGAAAAATAATTAGAGAGGGTTAAGATCCCAATTCCATTGTCAGAACTCTCTATAAACCCTGGTTACAAAAGCCAAGTCACAAAATGGATGCAAAACACCTCGGTTGATGCTGAAGGTGATGTCATAAGTCTACAGGATGAAAAACCTGCAGTAGTTTTTGGCCCTAGTTCAGACATGATAGATGAGATAGTAGCTCCTTTATATGTAAATGTTAAAACAAATGACTCAAATTTATACAATTGTATGCTTGATTCAGGGGCATCACACAATCTTATGCTGAAATCCATCATGGAACTTTTGAAATTAGACATCACTAAACCCTACCACGACCTGTACACCTTTGATTCAAAAAGGGTGCCATGTTTGGGATTGATCAAGGATCTAGTGGTTACCCTTGCCCAAATTCCAGTAAAGACTGTAGTGCTTGATATTGTTGTTACAGCTATTCCTCCCAAGTTTGGAATTCTCCTTTCTAGGTCTTGTTGTGCCAAACTAGGGGGAACTCTACAAATGGACATGACATATGCTACTATTCCTGTTTATGGAGGAAAGCAATTAAGATTATATAGAGAGGCAAGATTTGCACATATTGTTTGTAAGATTGACCAGCCAAGGAACCATCCAATTTATGCAATAGATCAAGACTTTGGTTTCTTTCAGCTCACTTCAAGCCAACACAAAACTCAGGTCAAAATTGAAGAAGTAGTTGAAAGTTCTGAACCAAACCCAACTAACATTTACAAACTGTTCTTTGATGGCTCTTGCATAAAAGATGGGGCAGGAGCTGGAGTAGTTTTAATTTCGCTTGAAAAGGAAAATATAACACAATCATGTAAATTAGGTTTTGAAGTTACCAATAATGTTGCTAAATACAAAGCTTTCCTTTTAGGGTTGCACCTAGCCAAAAGCCTAAAAGTTCAAAACTTAAGCGTTTTTACCGATTCTGAACTTATTGTTAAGCAAGTAAAAAATGTGTGTCAAACCAAGCACCCTAGACTTTGGTCCTTTCGAAATGAGCTATGGGATTCAGTTCAAAACATGTTCAATGCTTTTAATTTGACTCACATACCCAGAGATCAGAACGTTCACGTAGATGCCTTAGTTGTCTCTACCAGCACTTTTAAAATTCTTGATCATACTACTGTACTTTATCAGATTCAAGTCAAATACAGGCCATCTATCCCAGATAACCTTAACCATTGGCAAATATTTGAAGATGATGAACGACTAAAATCATTTTTGTAGGTAGTAGATGATTTCTCATTTCTGCAAATTGATGAAGATAAAGCTGAAACAAATGAAAAGGTAGAAGCAAATGATACTTCAGATTTTAAAGCCTAGATTGCTAATCACAACATTATTCAACTATCTAATAAATTTATTCCAAAGGGACTCATTCCTTTAGAAAAATTATTTTATCAAAACGATGTTTTCATAAATCTGCAATCTATTTCTTCATAAGATGCTATAGAAGATATTAATATTGGAACCATTGAAGATGTTAAAAACATTAAATTATGTGCATCTCTAGACCCAACAATCAAAGCTTAGTATTTTAAGCTGCTACAAAATTATAAAGACATTTTTGCCTGGACTTATGCTGATTTAAAAACCTATGCTACATCGTTAATACAGCACAAAATTCATCCGAAGGTAGAAGCAAAACCGTATTAGCAGAAGCTTAGAAGGATAAATCCAGCTCTTCTACCAATTGTAGAAAGAGAAATTAAGAAAATGTTAGATGTGTAGATCATCCTCCATCTTAGATATTCTAATTGGGTTGCAAATCTAGTTCCTGTTAGAAAGAAAAATGTAGAAATAAGACTCTGCGTGGATTTTAGAAATATGAACAAGGCATCATTAAAAGATAATTATCCTTTGCCCAAAATGGACCACTTACTGCAAATAGTTTCAGGAGCACAAAGACTTTCTATGCTTGATGATTTTTCAAGCTATAATCAGGTGAACGTTGATACAACAGACAGAGAGAACAACTTTTACCACACCCTGGGGTACTTTCATGTGCACAAGGATGCCATTTGGCTTAACCAACGCTGGAGCAACGTTTCAAAGAGCTATGGACATCGCATTTATGGGTCAAGTAAATAAATTTGTGGTGATTTATCTTGATGACATAACTTTTTTTTCTAAGTCTCATCAGAAACATTTAAAGCACTTGATGAAAGTTTTTGACATGTGTAGAAAATTTGGAATATCACTGAACCCAAAGAAGTCCTTGTTTGTCGTTAAAGAAGGAAAATTGTTGGGCCACATCATTTCAAAAGAGGGTGTAGTAATTGATCTCAAATGAGTATCTACCATAGAAACATTGACCTTGCCTAGAAACAAAAAGGAGATTCAAGCTTTTCTGGGCAAGATTAATTTTCTAAGGAGATTCATTCCCAATTATGCAGAAATTGTGAAAGATATAATAGACATGCTCCAAAAGGACCATGAAGTCAAATGGACTCCCTCTTCTAGGCATGCATTTGTAAAAATAAAAAGGGTTATTTCTAAAGCCCCCACCTTAGCCAGCCCCGATTATACTAAGCCATTTAGTATTTTCTCTTTTTCCTCTAAAACAACCCTTGCTGCTATTCTTTTACAGAAAAATGAAGATTCTCATGACCAACCCATAGCCTTTTTCAGAAAGGTTATGAGAGATGTTGAGCTTAAGTATGAAATCATTAAGAAGCAAGCCTATGCCCTTATTCAAGCCCTGAAATCATTCAGAATATATGTCTTACACTCACCTATTACTTCTTATGTCCCAAATAGTGTTGTAAAAATTGTCTTAACCCAGCTAGACACAGATAGGAAAAGAGGTAGATGGATCACTCAAATTCTGGAATTTGATCTAACTATCAAGACTACCAAGCTAGTAAAAGGTCAAGGATTAGCTAAGCTTCTAGCTGAATCCAACTGCAAAGTTCTTGGAATCAATTATGTTTCAGTCTCAAGGGAAGAATACATAAGAACCTTCTGTCCTTGTAGAAGGGGAGAATCCACAAGAACCTTCCCTTCATCTTATATGGGAGAATCCACAAGAACCTCCACCTTCAAAGAAGATCATTCCTATACACATTGATGAAAATTTCTTGTTGTCAAATTGGTATCAAGATATTGTAAATTTCTTGATCCATTTTGAGTGTCCAACATCATTCTCCAAAACCCAGTGTAAAACTCTCAAGTTAAAATCAGTCAAGTATTGCATTATTAATGCAAATTTATATTGGAAAGATCCACTCAATATTTTGTTATTATGTTTAACAGAATCTGGAGCTAAAGGAATCATTGATCAGTTTCATACAGGATTTTGTGGGGGACATTATGCTTGGAGAGCAACAACATACAAGATTCTGAGGGGAGGATTTTATTGGCCTACATTGTTCTTACAAGTAGGGGCAAAGGTAAGAGGTTGTGTTCCTTGCCAAATGTTTGCTGGAAAACAAAAATTAGCAGCTCTTCCACTTGTTCCATTAATAGTTTCAGCATCTTTTTCTCAATGAGGATTAGATTTTATTGGAGAGATTCACCCCACTTCAAGTAATCAACATAAATGGATCCTCACTGCAACAGATTACTTTACTAAATGGGTGGAAGCAATTCCAGTCAGAAATGCTACTGATGCAATGATAATTAAGTTTATTGAGGAGAATATCTTGTCTAGATTTAGTTGCCCAACTCAAATTGTTATTGATTATGCAACATATTTTTCTAGTGTTAAAATGATTGACTTTTTCCAGAAATATCAAATTTTTTTACATCATTCAACTCCATATTACCCTCAAGGTAATGGCCTTATAGAATCATCAAACAAAAGCTTGGTAAAGGTAATCAAAAAGACACTAGCTGATCATAAGAAGAGATAGGATTCACATTTTATTTATGCAGTATGGGCAAACAAAATTACTCTAAAGAGATCAACTGGCAAATCTCCATTTCAATTAGTCTATGGTAAAGATGCAATATTCCCTACAAATTTGGCTTTCCTTGTTTTAAAATTATTGCAGGATGCAACAGATGAACCTAATGATTTTTCTAGAAGGATAAATCATATTATTGAGCTTCATGAAAAAATAGATGAAATTCAATACAAATTGCAGAAATATAAAAATAAGATGAAAGTCTTGTTTGATAGAAGAGCTAGGGATAGGGACTTTAAAGAAGGTGATCTAGTTCTAAGATAGGATGCTAGGAGAGAAGAGAAAGGAAAGCATGGCAATTTATGGTTTGGACCTTTAGCAATTGGTGAAGTGAAGGGTAACAACACTTTTGTGCTGCATAATCTTGAGGGGCAATATTCCACTTATCCTGTAAATGGAAGGTTTCTCAAGCATTACATTCAGTACTAAGAAGTTGAAATAATTTTCATTGTAAATACTCCAGTTTTCTTTCCCTTTCCAAGATGTCAGTGTGATATTTTTTTACAGCAAGGACTCCATAGCCCGAGGAGAAGGCACATGGATCTGCAGGTTCTCTGCATTCTACAGGAGAAAGCAGTCCCCATATGGAGCTAATGTTGTAGCATTTTTTGGTTTTGATTAGATAGAATATTTCAAAAAATGTTAAGTTAGGATATGGACATACAATAGTGAATAAAATGTTAGTTTAAAAAATGTCTTGATGATGATGTCCATATCAAAGAAAATTTTAGGGTAGATGCTATAAAAAATCAAGGCAAAAAGAAAATATTAGGTAGAAAGAAAACAAATAAACTCTGAAAGTGAGCAAGTCTAAATGCCACTACTCTGTTTTTGCAAAATAATGGGTGTGTGCAGCTTTTTTTAAATTCCATAACCCATGACAGTCAAATTGTTTAATCTTGACTACTTCATGCTTTAAATTTGATGTTATAGTTAGAGAATAAAGATCTAGCCAAACTGTTTAATCTTGGCAAATCAGTAGTTAGGTAGAGGATAATAAGGTACTCAACAGTTTAATCTGAGCCCTTGGAGGTTATAAGGGTAGATTTAGATAGTTTGTTTTTGTTAAATAAGAAGAAAGGATAAGGGTTTGCTAGCTTAAATGCACCCATTAAGTGAAGAAAAAATGATAGGATAAGCAAAGGGTAAGCAGAGAAAGGTTGCAGAAGTTTAATGGTTGATTGGATAAAATGTACATTTATCATGTTTCTATGCTCATGAAGCAGTTACACGAAACAAATGAAGTTTGACAAAGTCAATTTATTAACCTCCCTCATCCTTATTCATTCATAAATTTACTGATTTCCCCTTCATATATTCATATTCATTTTTCACTAAAAAAACCCCTTTTCCTATGGTAAAAACCCTTTTTACCTAGGAAAAGTAAAAATCCCATACAAAATCCCCTTTTTACCATTAAAATCCCTTTTTACTATGTAAAAACCCTTTTTTACTATGTAAAACCCTTTTTACCATGTAAATTCCCTTTTATCTGAAAAACCCATAAAAATACCTTTACCCTAAGTATAACTGCTATATGAAAAGTCAAATCATTCATAAAAAGCACTACACTTAGTGTTGTTCCTCTTTTTCGCTCCTATTTCATTTTAACACTAATTTATGTATTAAATCCTTGAAAAAATCCTTTCCCTGTATTATTAACTCCTTTTATATAATAGCCCGAAAACCCTTAGTTTTTGTTAAAAACAATGTATTTTATACAAATATCGCATCGGCGGGACCGCAGGCCTTTTAACATGCATGTACCTTAGTTTTATTAATAAAACTATGATATATACAAATATCGCATCAGCGGGATCAAGGAACCCTTTAAACATGTATACACCCCCGCATTGCAATATGTGATGGGAAGCCTGGACCCGACGCTATATATATATCGCTATCTATTCCCATATCACATCCGCTCCCATCACAAAGTCCTGCTATTACATATATCCTCCGCATTGGGATCCGCAACAAACTTGACCACATATATATTATATTCTATCGTTATATCACATCCATTCTTATCGCAAGTCTCATCTGATGTATACATCCTCTGCCTTTGCAATATCCGATCTTCGATTGCGATATACCCGGACCTGACCATATATATATTATATTTTAATGCTACATCGCATCCGCCTCTTGTCGCAAGTCCCGACCAAAGCCATTACTCCCCGCCATACTGTGATTGCGATACAGAATAATAACCGAACCCGATATCATTATCCACCATATTTAATACGTTTTCAAGTCCGCATATTGCGTTTTGTGAAGGTTTTCTATGTAAAATCGATTTTTTGATTTAAACACAAAAATGACCCGAAACTCCATTTTAACTGCTAATCACGTTTTTAACCATGATTAAATCATTCCTGCCATTTTTATCATTCGTACTCCTTCTTCAATTCACCACCATCCGATCTAAGGCCTTGAGATCCAAAGGCCCTCGGAGATTTCGAGTACGCTCTCTATACGAGCATTTCCCACCCGAAAAGCTTTCCCTGATAATGCAAAAGAAGATTGTTTTTCCCTTTAAACACATAAAAGCCATTTTTGCCCTATTTTTCCTGTTTTACACAGCACAGCCTCCATTATGCCTCTGTGGCCATTTAAGCCATCATTTTCCCTCTAATACGCCTCAAACTCCTTCTCATAGCCTTTCAAGCTCAACAGAGCCATTAAAGACCCTCAGTGACCTTGTTTTTCTTAAAAGTTTATGTGTTTTGCAGGTAAGAACACTATTGTTCCAGGTTTATAAACATAAGCCTTTGAAATAGTTTGAAGACAAAATGAGTGATTTACTGTGAAAAAACATAGTGAAAACCCCAAATGCGCAGTAAAGAAGAAAGAAGCACAGTAAAGGTCACTCAGCCAGATTAAAGGATATTTACAGAGTTTAAAGAATATCAGTAAAAGGGTTAAATGAAGCAATCTGCTAGCGTGAAGAATGCAAACAACCAAACAACTAAAAAGGGAAAAAATATCATGCAACAAAGCCAGCACAGCCTGAATAAAGGGGATAGCAAGAAGCAGTTCAAACAACTGCCCCTATCTTCTTGCCATGAAGATCTTTATGTTCGTAAAAATATTAATTAGTTTTAGGATCTTTTCTTAAGTTTCATTATTGTATAAATAACTCTTTTCTAGAGTTTAAAATGGTTCGGAGTTCAAGATTCATAGCTCACTGCTTGTAAAGTGTTTGACTGTTAATGCTACTTTGAACCTGGAAGCCATCTTTGAAAGAAGCTTTTGCAGACACTTGATGTACTAAATCTTTCTGGAACCTTAATACAAAGCATAGGATTCTGAATCTAGTTTTACATAGTTTTGTGTTATCCTGTAAGTTTTTCCAGTTTTCAATCATTGTGTTATTTCTTCATATGCTTATGACTTACAGAGATATCTAGGTAGGAACAATTAGAGTTTCAATTGATTCCTATAAGCTCCTGAAGTGATCATCTATTAAGAGAATGGATTAATGCAGTTGCTTGTGTAGCTAATCCCCTCTAATCAATAAATCATCAGCATCTTGTGTATACTGCCTTGAACCTTTGGAACGTAGTTTATAAGGTTTTCCAACTTATGATTGTTCTGTTTTACAATATGGAAACTGTGATAATCATATTTTTTGTTGTCTTCTACTCACCACTATTTTGATCTATCACCCTGTGTAATGCTTTATAGCGTCCCTTTGTTGAAGTATTAACATAACCCAAAGGATTAATTACATTAATCCCGCATTTGTCTTCATTCATTGGTCTTCCAAAACTAAAACCAAAAACCCCCTAAAAAATTATTTTAGATGCTCTGGCATTGGTAGCTTGACCTGCTATTATCTCAGAGGTACAACAGACTTCACTTTGGACCTGGTTGTTTCTCATCTTCTTCATCATACTTTAAGACCAATTGAAACTGAGCAGAATCTCAGTTTCTCACAGGCTTACAACTTTTGTTAACATATCAACAAGATTTTGGCTAGTGTGTGTCTTTTCCAACTTCAATTGTCCATCTTCCAATAGTGACCGTATGAAATGGTACTTGAGCTATATATGTTTAGTCTTGGAATGAAATGCAGAGTTCTTTTCAAGATGTATGGCACTCTGGCTGTCACTGTATAAATTGCCCAGCTCCTTCTTACCCAATTCATCCAAAACCTTTGTAACCAAATCATTTCTTTATTAGCCTCTCTAGCAGCAACATACTCTGCTTCTGTTGTTGAGAGTGCAACAACACTTTGCAGTTTTGAAACCCAACTGACAGTTGTTCCAACTACAGTAAACACATAACCTGTGATGCTCCTCATGTTATCTCTATCACCTGACATATTTACATCAACATATCCTTGTAGAGAAATGTTTGAACCACCAAAGCATAATACTTGATTTGTGGTACCTCTCAAATACCTGAGAATCCACTTTATCACCATCCAATGTTCTTTTCCTAGATTGTTCATGTACCTTCTTACAACTCCCCACTGCATGTGCAATATCAGGCCTTGTACAGACCATTGCATACATTAAGCTTCCAACTGTTGATGCATATGGAAATTTAGACATATAAGCCATTTATTCCTGAGTCTTGGGACACACCTCCTTAGTTTGAAATGGCTAGCCAAAGGTATACTAATTGGTTTTGCATTTTGCATATTAAATCTTTTCAACACCTTTTCTATGTACTCACTCCGAGACAATGTTAATTTTCGATTCTTCCTGTCTCTAGTTATTCTCATACCAAGGATTTGTTTTGTAGTACCCAAATCTTTCATTGCAACTGAGTTTACCAATTTTCTTTTGAGCACATTTATTTCCTGCATGTTAGAATCTGCAACAAGCATGTCATCTACATGCAATAACAATATAATATAGTTGCCATCATTTTTCCTTTTGAGATAAACACAATGATCAGAGTGACATCTAGTATAACCTTGTTCAGACATAAACCAATCAAATTTTAGATACCACTGCCTTGGAGCTTGTTTTAAGCCATACAAGCTCTTCTTCAACCTGCACACTAGTTTCTCTTTCCCTTTTACCTCATATCCTTGTGGTTGCTGCATATATATCTCTTCCTCTAAATCCCCATGGAGAAAGGTTGTCTTTACATCTAACTGCTCAAGATGCAAATCTTAATCTGCTACTAGACTTAAAATAGTTCTGAATGAGGTCATTTTAGTAACAAGAGAAAATATCTCATCAAAGTCTATACCCTTTTTCTGTGCAAACCCCTTCACCACAAGTCTAGCTTTATACCTTTTTCTACCTCTATCTTCTTCCTTTAACCTGTAAACCCATTTATTCTGCAATGTTGTTTTACCTGCAAGCAACTTGACCAAGTCCCAAGTCTAGTTATGTGCTAAGGAGTCCATCTCTTCTTTCATGGCTTGCTCCCACTTCTTCCTGGTTTCTACCTACACTGCTTCTTCACAACATTCTGGTTCACCAGAATCAGTCAACAATACATAATATAATGAAGGAGAGTATCGTTCAGGGGGTCTACTTATCCTAGTAGATCTTCTAACACCACTTTCAGGTGTTAGAGGTGCTTTTTATTTTGTGGTTGTTGTTGTTGTTCTGGTTGTTGATCATTATGATTTTCAGGCACCATCACCTTTTCTATGATATCATCAAGCACTATGTATTCTCTGATTTCTTTTTCCTGTTTTTTTTCCTGCAGCCGATCCTTATACAAAACCTTTTTATTGAATATGAAATTTCTGCTTCTAATGATTTTGTGTTCTTCATAATCATTAAAGTGATAACCAAAATCATTAACACCATATCCAATAAAGGTACATTTCTTTGATTTTTCCTCAAGCTTTATTCTATTTTCTTTATTAATGTGGATAAAGGCTTCACAACCAAAAGTCTTTGAAAATGAGTAGTTTACCTTTTTACTTGTCCATGCATCCTCTGGAATACCACCATCCAAGGAACTTGAAGGCCCTCTGTTTATTAGATAAACAATAGTGTCTACAACATCTGCCCAAAATTGTAAAGGCAATCCTGCATGTAATCTCATGCACCTTGCACGCTCCATGATTGTCCTGTTCATCCTTTCTAACACACCATTTTCTTGTGGTGTTCCTAGAACTGCCTTCTCTCTACAAATTCCATTCTTTGAATAATACCTATCAAACTCTTTGCTACAATATTCACCTCCATTATCTGATCTGAGACACTTCAACCTTTTCCTTGTCTCATTTTCAACCAAAGCTTTCCATTTCTTGAAAGTATTAAATACATCAGATTTATTTCGAATACAATAAATCCAGGTTTTTCTAGTTGCATCATCAATAAAAGTAACATAATAACAAGAGCCACCAAGAGATGATACCTGAGTAGGTCCCTATACATCTATATGCACAAGATCTATTTTTTCACTCTTCTTTTCTTTCCCAACTCTAAGGAATTTGACTCTCTTCTATTTTCCATAAACACAATTCTCACATAATTTTAAATCAACATGCTTCAAACTTGGCAACAAATTTCTTGAGTGAAGAATCTACATCCCCTTCTCACTCATGTGCCTGAGCCTATGATGCCAAAATGTTGTATTTTCTCCTGTAGAGGTTAAAGCATTAACAAAATTAGAAATACCATTGCATAAATACAATGTACCAACCTTTTCTCCTTTTTCTATTACCAGGGATCCTTTAGTGACCTTCCAGGTTTTATCTGTTAAAGTAGTTACACAACCTTCACCTCCCAACTACCCTGTTGAAATTAGATTTTTCTTTAGATCTGGAACATGCCTTACCTCCTTCAATAGCCATTGATTTCATTCTGTTGTTTTATGAAAATTGTACCCATTCCAACGATTTTATACGGTTTATCATCACCCAATCGAACTTGTCCAAAATCTCCTTGAACATAATCATGAAAATGTTTCTTATCAGGTGTGGCATGGAATGAGGCTCCCGAATCTACCACCTAGGCATCAATAATATTTTCTAATGAAATAATCAAAGCATCTTGCAACACATCATCTATTACATTCGCTTCATGATTGTTTTCTTGCGGCGTGTCTCCTTCTTTTCCCTTTCAAGACTTGCAGTCTTTCTTTAGGTGTCCTTTCTTCCCGCATTTCCAGCACACTATCCCCGATCTGGACTTCGATCTGCCTTTTCTTGGCTTACTGCGATATCCAGAGCTCTTTCCTCTTTCCATTTTTCTTCACCTAGTCTCTAGAGTCAAAGCATTACCTGATGTCTCACCGGAGCTTTTTTGTCGCATTTCCTCACTAAGGATTGCACTGACAACATCATCAAACTTTAAAGTACTAGATCCAAAGACAGAGTTACTAATGGCCATAACTAAACCATTCCAACTTTCTGGAAATGAGCATAGAAATAACAGAGCCCTAACTTCATCATCAAAATTTACCCCTACAGAACTTAACTGACTTGTAACTGTATTAAAATCACTTAAATGGTTTGCAACAGATCCACCTTCTAACATCTTCATATTAAATAAACGCTTCATAAGAAATACCTTATTTGAGGCCGAGGGTTTTTCATATATTTTGGCCAATGCCTACATTAAACCCTTTGTTGTCGTTTCCTTTGAAATATTAAATGATATCGATGTTGTTAGGCACAACCATATTGTTCCAAGTGCCTTTCTGTCGAGACTATCCCATTCTATGTCTGTCATACTCATTGGCTTCTTTTTCTTTCCGCTCAATGGTAGGTACAGATCTCTCTGATATAGATAATCTTCCATCTACATCTTCCACAGCTAGTATTTTTGGTCGTTGAATTTTTCAACCCTAAACCTACCATATTCTACCATTTCTCCCACTCGAACCGAGAACCCTTCTCTCCTACGAGTTTATCAACCAACTAGACCTTCAGCTCTGATACCAGTTATTAGAAAATTATATATTATGAAGCAATGGAACACATAAAATATTGCAGAAAAATAAACGCAGAAAACGCATAAAACAAGACAGACACAAATATACATGGTTCACCCAATTTGGGCTATATCTATGGAGATACATCCAGTCCTTCTTTTATTATATTATCCAGCAAACTGAAGAGATACAACCTGCAACAGATCCACTATAACACCCTCTTCTCTCTCAATCTCCTCTCTCTTCCTCACTCAGAATACAGATATACATAGACACATTACAATTCCCTCATATATAGTGAGGGGTTTCCTTCTAGGGAAAAAAAACCTAAATCAAACATAACTTCTACCGTCAGATCATCCGCCTAATGAATGGCCCAAATTGAATAGAAATTACTAGACTTTTAAAAGGCAATTTTACATCTATTTTTAGCTTTGAGGATGCTTCCCCCAAACCCCCGCCGGGGGACCACTATCTGCCTCAGCCCCCCCTGCTGGGGGGGATTAGCTCTCCCTGACCCCACAGGGGGATAAGTTCCCCCCCCCCCCCCCCCCCCTCACCCCCGCATGGAGGGGTGTACAATCTTCTTGGGGTATACATCCAACTAAAACCTTTGAATACAGAAGATAATCAGGCTCCACACCCAACAAGGAATACTGGTGTACTAATTTGTGATCTATTTGTGAGCGGTGTCCTTTGGTGTTCTATCTAAGGAACTTACCCTGTAAATTCCTGCAGATAATAGATGCTTTATGATCAACTTTACTATTATCCAATGCTTCATAAATCTTAGGAATACTCTATCCAACATCAACAACAATTTTTGCCTCCTAAGAACTATAAATCTAAGGGATTCCACCTTTATGTTGTGAACAATCCCTATTGTGATGATCCTTGTCACAAGTCCAACGCTAAAAATTCTTCCTACCATCACCCTTGTTCTACTCCTCAGACTTAAATCCTTATCCTCTATTAACCACATTGAACTTCTTATGCAGCACTAAATTCTCCTTGTCCTCTATATCCTGAGGTTTTCCTCTCCTCTTAGCCCACTTTCCTTTATTCTTCTCATTACATTTCCAATCCTTCTTAGACTCAATCTTGCACTTCGATTTCTCATAACATTTCTTCAACTTTATGATTACTTCCTCCAGTGATCTAGGCTCATGAAACTCAATCATGTCTTTGAATGATACATGTAACCCACTGATGAATCTCCAAATATTTTCTTTCTCCTCCTTAAGATAAGACACATATCTCAACAACTCCAGGAATATGCTAGTATACTCCCCATCCATCATAGATCCCATCTTAAACTCATAGAACTCCTTTTCCCTATCATTATAGTATCTTTCAAATAGATACTTATTCCTAAAAAGTCTCTTGAGCTCACTCCAAGTCAATTCCTCTTGTTGGCCGAATAAATCGGTCTTGCAGACAAGACAGATCTCCCTAGTATCAAAAGATAGTCTAGCAACAAACATACAAACAAATCTATCTTTCTCTAGACATATGCGATCATTTATAAATAAATACTATAAAGGTGTTAAGATCCTACCTTAGATCTAGTGCTTGTTCGTAGTAGTCATCATCCAATCATTTGAAAGAGTTATGTTTGAAGACCTGCAATCACAAACAAGCAAACATTAGATAGCACCTGCATAACAAATATTATAAATCATGCATATTATGGTGATCAAGGAATCCATAAAATAAACCATGAATTAACAGCTTATTGAGAAAAACAAATATATTTATATTAACTTTGAATAGTAGAAGAACCTTACAAACTTTTCATCCTTGATGTTAAACAAGTTCTTTCTAGGATCTGAAACAGGAGTTTCTTTTACTTTGACAAGCCTTGCACTCTTACAAATGAGATTCATAGAGGTATGTAATCTCTCCTCATAAAAACTCAACTAAAGAAGACTAATTTCCAACAACATTTTCCCTCAAAAATATCAAGCTTCTAACTCCCTGTTAACCAACCCAATGCTTCTTTTTATAGTGCAAAGGAGGAGGTTACAGTTCCACCTATGAAGGGATAGAATCTTCATTCAAAGGGATAAGATCTTCATATCAAGGGGTTAGCTCCTTAAGTATGAGATACATGAACCTTAAAAGAGCGAACTTGCCACCTCAAGATTCCTTCCAGAAGCTTCTAGAAATAACTGAAAGTGATTTTTTCATAATATACTTGCGCCTTTTTAACTTTTACAGGGGTCTGCAACTTTAACACAGAGACAGTGTGGTCAGGTGCACTGGAGACATGACCATTAGGTGCGGGACCATAGGTAAGACAAAGAGAAAGTGCGGAACCAGAGTTTTACAAAATTTTGAGAGCTTTTCTCTTATTTTCAAGGCTTGATATGAGGAACTGATGTTTTAGACTTGCAGAGGAGGAAGGTATGAGTGGTAATGAACTCACACAGATAGCAAAATGTCAAGGTGACAATTTTCAATGCAACAAATTGCCCCCTAATGTGCGAAGTCTATAATAGATGGAAATAGAGTCTATCACGTATGAAGAGTGAAGTAATTTATCATTTCAAGGATCATCTTGTGGACACCCCAGTCGGAACCTGTAAAAACATTTCAATGAAAAATATGTATATATATGTAGAATATCATCACTGAGGTAGCCATTCCCATACTCAGATCAAAACTGACTAGAAAACTGACTAAACTGTTCTGATACAGGAATGATTTTGTAATACATCAAGAGTATAGACATATGTAGGTACAGTATGGATGCAGCCATCTGTTTATGAATAGCCCACTGTATAATGAATAACAAAACTCCTCGCAGTCTGGATGGTAGAAACTGGATCCAGGGTCTTGATTTCCCCTTTCCAAACTAGTACGATTCTATCCATGTGAATGTATGTGTCGAAGTCGAACATGGTAAAAACCACTTGATTACTAGCCAATGATGTGGACTGTTAACAAGTGTGAGAGAAACCACCAGTAATGTCAATGGCTCTCAAAGTACTTAGTAAAATCCAGGAAATGTGAATAAACAAGCTGAAGTTGAACATGTCGTAGAATCATTCGATCGAAGGTCAATGATGCAACCTATCATCGAAGGCGAGAAACCTACCATTAGGGCACGCAGATTTCAAGGTACTGATGACTTCTAGATCAACTTCCTAGATAATGAGATGAAGTCGATAGAAAGTGATTCGTCGTAGGCAAGCCCACAACATGAAATCATAGATCAAGTTTTGAAGAAATATATCAACAAGGATTGACTCAGGGATGGTCAAAATGGATGACAAATATCTTGCAGATGAATGGTCTGTTTGAACTGTTCACTTGAACACATAACGACAGTACGGATGGCTTAGTGACAATTGACCCAAAGCTAATACCCAGAAACTGGCTGAAGACTTTCAATGTGGTTTGATTAACTGTTAGGCAAAGGATTTCCCAACCCATGTGAACAAAAAGTGTCATTTTCAAGAGTGGTTAATGGTTTTTCTAAAAAACAAAGTGTAACAAGCAGGTTCATTTTTCTCTCTTTTCGCCCACCATTTCTGGAAAATACCTTTTTATTTTTGACAAGCTTGAGGAGGATAAAATTTTCCTATTTATAAGCTCATCCTTTGGATGAGTCCAACTTAGTTTAAAATTTGAACCCTAAGAAGGAGTGGTTTGTTCCTATTTAAAATTGAACAGGTCCTTTATTGTTAAATTTTAATGAGTCCAGTATAGGAAAAACTCAGTTTTTTTCAATTTTAGGGAGTCAGAAGAAAAATTTAAGAAAACTCCATGGGGATACTTTTTCATAAAATAATCCCTTAGGTCTGAAAAAGGATAAAATAATATAGGAGGTATGACATTTCCAATACTTTAACGAGCTGGAAAGGACAAGTGCTCGACAATCTTTTCATGTTTAACGAGTCTGAAAAGGGTTTAAAGCGGACTCTATTGACCATAATTAGTCAACGTATACCTTTTTCATAAATAGTCCATTTCAGTCCGTAAAAGGGGTAAACTTATATTGAAGGGATGATTATTCATTTATTTTAACGAGTTCGAACAATCAAGTGCTCAACAATCTTTTCAATTTCGAGAGTCTGAAAAGGGCTTAAAGAGGACTCTAATGTTTCGTTTTTTTGTAAAGTTTTGAAAGAGTCCGAAAAAGTGATAAAAGTATGCTTTTTGTTGAAAAATTATCAATTTTCCCGAAAAAACCACAATTTTGTACAAAAACTCAAAACATTACACATACTTGTTTAAGATAAATAAAAATGTATTTAAAAATTTACCTTTTTAAAGTGAAAAATAAATAAATTAAAAATTCATTTATTCGAAAAAACTTATAAAAAGGGCTTTTCTAATATCATTTTTACCATTTGAGTTTAGAGTGAGAAGTGAGAGCTTTTGGGTAAAAAAGTTACTGTGAAGATTCTGGAAAATCTGTCTGTTGGAATTGAAAATCGCCAGCTCCAGGTAATCCACGTCCTCCTTAACTTGCATTTCATCCATTTACATTTTGTTTTTAGGCTTTAAATTTGATTTTTAAAGGAAAAATAGGTTTAAAAAATCGCTCGCGGGGGTCCGTAGGTGCAACACGCGGGCCCTGCAGACCCCGACGTTTTTCTATAAAGAAAAAAGTCATGGGTCTGCACCTATTTCTCACAACCCGTGCGGACCTACGCACTGTTTGTAAGCAACGGGTGTGGACCCCACGCAACGAATTTTAAAACTTAAATTTCTCCATTTTTGCCCAAAATTTTTCGAACAAGCTTGTTCTAATATGTATTTTTATGCATTGTAGGACATTCAAAATGCTTATTTGGCAAGAACACGAGCACAAGGATGTAGATATTTCCGCAATAAATCATATGCCCACATTGTAGGCATTGAGAGCATGCAGACTGCTTAAGTTCTAGACCATACCGGGCATGAGGGCCCAAGTAGACCTCCTGACATGGTTGGTAGACAAATGGAACACACAGGACCAGTGCTTCGTGATTGGTGTCCATCAGCTCGAAATCGAGCTGGAGGACATATACTTTTTGATTGGTTTGTCCAAGAAGGGTGAACAATTATCTCTTTTCAGGACTAGGCCAGGTGGTCAGTGTGTCGCTAGTCTCCGATTGGAGTTTTGCGATGATTGAGCAGACCCCATGGATAAATAGATTGATATTAAAACTATCAACCATATTGAGCTTAAAGTTATTGCATTCAATGTTACCAGACTATGCAAGAGTGCAACATTGCATGTGGCTACTAGATCCTAGATGTAGATGGTTGTAGAGTATTTACGAGGCACCATATTCAACTGGTGTGAGGCTGTGTTGGCAAATGTGAAAGGCCAACTAACGAGAGCAAAGAATGGACAGCTAAAAAAATTTGGATACAGATTTATCATAGTCAGCTTCGCTGTAGAGAGGATCCCCATGTTGGCCTCGCAGCATATTCCTGTTGATGCTGGTCTTCCTCGAGAGCCTAGAATGGTTCGTTGGGTTGCTTTGATGGCCCGTCACCCTGAAGAGGGCATAGAGGTTGTTCGATTTCCGCCTGAATATCTTCGTTGGTTGAACAACCAAATTTTTGTGATTCAGGACTTTCCATACATCGGGATGGATTATCATGATGATCTAGACATGACTCTTCCACCGGGACAGCAATGAGATGATTCAGGTAAAAACCATTTTCAACACTTTCTAAGTTTTAATTTTTTTTATTTTAAATCATCCAAAACTGACAATCAAAAGTTTAAATGCAGATGTGGGTCCACGACAACTAGCCACTCTCTAGCCTTACGAGAGGAGACACTCAGTTGCAGCAGTACCAGCCCCATAGTGTCAATCAGCAGAGATCCTAACTGACTTGGAGCATCATCTCGAGCACTTGAAAGTAGATATTCCAGAGACTAATATAGATGATATTCCACTTAGGTTATAGAGATATGTGATTGGGGTCCTAGGACCTTTTAGGAGGTTCCTATGTAGGGTGGCCCAAGCAGTAATTTATTATCGTGATCATCACCAGGGATAATATGATCAATTTTGTAGACTCACGATATTTTTTGTCTTTTTGTATTATCATTTTTGCTGATGATAAGGTATTTTTCAACCTATGATCGAAGACGATGTATATTTTTGAAACACACTTCTATGCTATGATATATTATTATTACCGGCTATCTTGTGTAACATGCTATTGAATGTTATTAAATTTACTGTTTTGATTATTGCAAATGTCTATTTATCATACGAGAAGCAACTGCATCTGCTAATGTATTTAAATGTCTTGGAATATGCTGATATTCAATGTAATCAAATTCACGTTCCAAGAGACTAACTTTCAAAAATAACCTTAATAACACTAGATTTCTAATGGCATAAACCCTGTTAAGCTGCAATATAATGAGTTCAGAATCCAACCTAACAATCAAACTCCAAATCCCAAATGAGATGGATTCAGATAATAACTCAATCACTGCACTATACTCTGCAATGTTATTCGTTGTTTGATCGAGGCTTACTCCATGCATAGACACTAACTCATCGGAGGGTGAATAGATAACCCATGCCGTAGAAGAAATGTTATGTGTACTACGACAAGCACCATCAACAAAACCAATGAATGTTTGAAGAGACGTCGACATCTGCAATATCAAGAGTAAAATCAAGATAAGCAGGAATAGCGATAAGAGCACTCTCTAAACTAGGCACACTTTTCTAATTTAAAACACACTAGCTATAAAGAAACTAATCTAACAAAAAATCTCCACACAAAATTTAAGCATAATATCTCTTCAGATAAAGTCCATTTCTGGGTTTACCCAAAGAGACACCATCAAAATCTATCAATTCATAAGCCCCTTTTGTCAGCTTTTGCTTAAAAATGTAAGGACAATGCCACATAGGCACAAATTTGCTAGCCCCTAGCTTATCGTTCGCTTGATCATATAGTAAAACTAGGTCTCCTTCTGAAAAATTACGAAGTGTAACACTTATGTTGTACTGAGCCTTCATTCGTTTCGCATGAGTTTCGTTTGCTATTGCAGTAGTGTGTTGATTATCATCTAGCTGAGCTAAGTACAAAAAATGTTTCTCTTCTTCAGAAGTAGCTGGGAGTAATTCTATGGCTAATTGTAATGACAAAATTTTGCATTCAATAGGTAGCACTACTTCCAAATCTTAGACTAGTTGAAAATGAGTGAAACCAGTCGATGTTTTTACTAAGGTCCGATATGCCCAAAGTGCTAAAAATAGCATGGTATGCCAATTCGACTTATGAATACCAATGATTCGTTGGATCATAGTGACTAAAACTTTATTGATAGCTTCAACCAGACCATTAGCCTGCGGGTAATACAGAGCAGAACTATCGTGGCGTATGCCAAGTTGATCTGTCAGTTCAGTCATCATGATATTTCGAAAGTGACTTCCATGATTAGTAATAATAGCTTGAGGAACACCGAATCTAGCAATTATATGATTGAATACGAAAGTTGCAGTAGTCTTGCTATCTGCCGAAAATGTGGGAATCGCCTCAGCCCACTTAGTAAAATAATCTACTGCTAGGATAATATACGCATGCCCCCTGGCCGAGTGAGGGTTATATGTAATAAAGTCAATACCCCACTTTGCGAAAGGACCACAGTGATTATAGGGTGGAGAGGAGCAGGTGGAGCACGCATTTTACGATCAAATATTTGACAATTGTGGCATTTTTAGATTTCATAGGTGCAATCTTTGAATAAGGATGGCCAAAAATACCCAGTGCGCAATATCTTTTGGGTTGTGGTGTACCCAGACATATGACCGCCACATGCTCCAGAATGAGAGTCATTTAGAACCTTTTCAGCTTCTTCATGAGTTAAACAACGTCGAGAAATCGAATTCGCTCCTTGACGATAAAGTATATCACCAATAATATTGTATTGTTGGGATTGGAAAAGTATTTTCCATCACTGAGATTGTGAGATTTCAGGCTTAAAATATTGGGTTTGGAGATAAACAATAATATCTCCATACCAAGGATCAAGAGTACTGATAAGAAACAAGGATTGATACACAATGGGCTACTCTGCCACAGTTTCAGTATCAGTACGCTAGAAATCACACATCAGTTCGACAAAAACCAAAGATTTCTTTGCCTTGGATTTTTCAAATTCCAAGTCAAATTCCTACAGGATAGCTATCCATTTGGAATACTTACCCCCTAGCAATTGTTTAGTCAATATATACATCATAGGGTTACAGTAAAAAATTACCGTGGTTTTTCGTAATAAGATGTAGTGACGAAATCTTTGGACAGCTTGGACAGCTGCCAAGGCCAATTTCTCCACACATGAATATTTAAGCTCAGTCGGATGTAGAGTTCGACTAAGATGATAAATCACATGTTCATTGTTGAATTCATCTTCCTGAACTAAAACCATGCCAATAGTGAAATGAGAAGTGACGAGATACAAAATGTAATCTCGGTTGTAATTGGGAGGATACAGTAACATCACATGGGTTAACGCGTGTTTGAGTGCATCAAAAGACTAATTAGCGATCTCATCCCAAAAGAATGGAACATTCTGTTTTAACAACCTGGTAAAACCTTTTGTTATCTCGGCGTAGTTAGGAATGAAACAACATAAAACATTCGCTTTCCATTGCAAACTTTGGAGTTGGTGAAGTGTCGAAGGAGGAGGTAGATTGACGATAGATTCAACCTTCGAGGGATTGACACAAATGCCAGCCTTTGAAACGACAAATCCTAGTAAGAGACCCGTTTCTACACAGAAAACACATTTGTGTGGATTCAGCCGAATTCGATAATGTCTACATCTCATAAAGATAGCTTGTAAATGAGTGAGATGATCAACTCTACTTGATGAATGGGCAGGTAAATCATCGAGATAAGGCTGCACAATGTGCTTGATGTCATGAAATGCGTAACACATAGCCCTTTGAAAAGTTGCTCCAACATTCTTCAATCCAAAGGGTAATTTGCAATAAGCAAATGTCCCCCATGGACAAATGAAAGTTGTTTTAGGTTGATCTGCAGGGAGTATGTTGATTTGATTGTAACTGGAAAAAGCATTTATAAAGGAGAACATTTCACTGCCAGCACAATCATTAATAATTTGATCGATATAGGGGGTTGGATAATTGTCTTTAGGACAAGCTTGATTAATATCCCAATAGTCGATACATATTCTTATCATTCCTTGTTTTTTGTTGACAGGAACAATATTTGATACCCAATTAGTTAAAGGAATTGAATAAATGAAACCTGTGCAAAGTAATTTCTCAACTTCAACTTTGATAGCAGCAGATTTTCTCAGATGTATCTGACGTAAATGTTGCCGGACAGGCTTAGCATCCGAGTAAGTTCTAATTTCATGGACAACAATTGATGGATCGATTCCTGACATTTCTTCACATGACTAGGAAAACACATCATGAAATTCTTGAAATAGGGCTTTATAAGTTTGGATTTCATCGTCCATATAGGAAGCACCTATATGATTGTTTTCAATAATTCTTGGCTTAACTAAAATGTCAATAGGAACTGTTCAAGAAATATTTCCCAAATTTAATTCAGAATTAGAATGTTGCGATGGATTTTGTGGTTCTTTGACATAGTCAGTAGTAAAAAGAAAAATCATTTTCAAAATGATCAAGCTCAGGTAAAAATGAAGATCGGTGATGAATATCTTCCCATGGTAAATCATCAACAAACAAAAGTTCATGAATCTATTCATCAATATGAACAAGATCAGAAAGTGTTGTTGTAGCTGAGGTTGATATCGAAAGTGATTCCCCATGGACCACATTCATTTGATTAGTTTCGGTTGAACAAGAATCAGAAAATGACTGTACAGCCTGATATGTAATTTCAAAAGGACTCAAAGGCATCGCGGCATCAAATGAATCCACCTCAAAATCGGAAGGTACGATCCAAGGATCATCAAAAGCAATAGTGTTCAATGAAATCATATGAATAGTTGCAATAGAAGGCGATACATTAGGAGGAGGGAAGGAAAAAGTTCCCAATAAACCAGAATCTTTAATCAAACCTACACCAACATCCTTGTAAGGGATAGTTGTTTTACTGATGTGCTGAATACTATCTGTAGGGGCTAGGTTAGATGAGAAATAAGTCAGCTGGTCTATCATAACAATCTTTCCATTATGGGGAAACTTGATAAGCTGAAATACTGATGAAACAATAGGATTCATAGCATAAGACTAGCTGCGATCCAAGAGAAGGTTGTAATCTAGAGGGGCATCAACCACTTCCACATCTAGATTTACAATTTTGCCTTCAACCCCTATAGGTAAATCCTACAAAATACCAAAAGGATGGAACCCTCGGCCATCAAAATCCTTTAGAATTGTCGGAGATTTATTGAGTGTGGGAGAACCAAGCGATCTCCAACACTGGATCGACATAATACACATAGAAACCCCTTCATCAATCACAGTCCGAAAGCAAGGTCTGTTTTTGACTAAAACTGGAATCTAGAAATCCATTTGATGAGGTAGGCAGGGTGTACTATTCTCTAAATCGAAGATTATTAGGTTCAAATCCTAAATATCGACAACTCCTATAGCAGACAATAGTAATTTATGTTGTGCTGGGCACGATTGCAACACTTCCAAAGCCGACATTGCTGTAGGGGAAATAGCTAAGTCTTCAATTATAATTCTAAACAGCTCTTGCATGTGGATTGAAAGTTGATTTACGAAGTATACCTTTAGCAGATGGTTTGATTACTAAGTTAGGGTTGGGTTTCTCAATCTGTAGCAGATCGAAACTAGGAGCAGGTGTAGTTGATGTGTTTGAATTAAAATATTCTACTTCTTTACCACCAATAGGATTTTTACCACCATAATCTTGCTATCGCGTCGCAATCCTGACAGGAGACATCATCATAATGGGTGCTTCTGATGCATTCGAGGAAGAACCAATCATTTTACTATCTCGAGTAGGAAAAGGATCCTTCAAGACAGTAGGCGTTTGAGAACCTTTAACAATTTTCAAAACCTCTGCTCGATGTGGGCAATCTTTGGTAAAATGATCCTCATCGCAAATGAAACAAGGATAGCGAGGTTTACGTTTTTTGTCAGTAGATTCATTTTTATCCATTTTATATTTCAAATTTTGTTTGTTTTTCTTCTTCCCCTTCTTTTTAGTACCGGATTTTGATTTGGTCATAGATGAGTCTACGACATGGATGTCGGCAGAAAAATTAGCGGAAGAATCTCCTTTCGGGGAATCAGGTAAAGTTATTATAGCAGAAGAATTATTTTAATATTTCTTCTTAATTTTATTACTAACTTAACCAATCATACCATCAGTGGCATGAGACCCTAAAGGAGCTACAATTATTTGACTGTGTTTTGGAAGATCAGGGATTTCTTCATGTAAAGTACCTGACTGCGTATAGACGAGATCAAGGTACTCAGCCTGAGCAATGAATTTCTCTTCAGTGACAACTCCTCCCTTAGCTACATCTTCAGTGATTTTGGGTAACAATGATTTAATGAACCATTCCGCTAAAATTTGATCAAGAATGAAAACTTTCACTAAATGCCTTCTACGTCACCATTCATGAATATGATCAGAAATATATGTGGACGTGGCTTGTTTTAGTGAAGTTAATAGTTTTGTACCATTGTCATATCTAACCAGCAACTCAAAATGAGTTAAGAAAGCAGTGGCTAACTGATTGAAATTATTAAAAAAGCCTGATGGTAACTCAATGTACCATTTGGCGGCAAGACCAATAAGAGTTCGTTGAAAAAGATGCAATCGAATTGAATCATCGATGATTGAATTAGATGCACACCAGAGGTGATAAGTCATAATGTGATTTGACGGATCCTCTCCTCACTTACCCTCGAATTTCAAGATATCACTGGGAAAATTACTAGGCATTGGCGGCCAATATGGAAAATAGTAAATCGAATCGTTCATAAGGCACAACAAATCAGGTAAATCCAAAGTTGCAATAAATGGTAATTGAAGGTTAGGGTCGCGAAAACCTTGAGTAATGAGGCGAGCTCCAGGAGGAGGATATCTAGGATAACTTGGAATTGGATTTTCATTAGGAATGTTATAACGTCGTGGGAAACCAGCATTAACTGGACCAAACTAAGTTTGTTGAGGATGTTGATAAGTATAGCTAGGATATGGTTGATACTGATAAACTGGGTTTTGTACAGTAGGACCGAATTGATACTCTCCCTGGTACGATTGATACGTGAATTTCTATTGACTTGTGACAATCATACTTGGACTAGCTTGTCCTGCAAGCATTTGGACCGAATTCTAAATTGTAGGTCCTGACTTTGGCACAGAGACTTGAGGAGTTTGCACTGATGCAAGGATAGTAGAAATCGGAGCTGCAGATACTCCAGAAATAGGTGTGGTAGGTTGAACAAAAGTTACAGTAGTTGCAGCAGTTTGAGGCGGAGTCTGAGGTGTGCTAGGCCCAGGCTGCTAAACTAAACCAGGTGCAGGGGTTTGAATAGTAGGTTGGATAGATTACTGGGTTGGACCAGAAACCAAAGGTTGTTCAGGTTTATTAGATAACTGCACATTAGGTTGCATAGTCTATTGAGTTTGAGGTGGATTCCAAACCATGTTCATTCCGCGGTATGGGCCCATAAAAGGTTGTGCATATGGAGGACCATAACCTGGTTGAACGTAGGGATGATAATTAAGCAGTACATTTCTAGCTCCTTGTAAAAATGGTTGACCAGGAGGCGGTTGGAAACCTTGAGTTGGGTACTAACCTTGAGTTTGATAACCCTAAGGCATGTACTGAATCTAGGGTTGATAAGCATCCTAAGGAATATACTGAGTCTGGGGTTGACCTTGGAGTATGTACTGTCCTGAATGTATGTATTGTCCTTGAGGTTGACACTAAGTGGTAACTAACTACCTTGAGGTTGCCCCCTAGGCGGTAACTGACTACCTTGAGGTTTCCCCCAGGTGGTAACTGACTACCTTGGGGTTGTCCCTCCGGCGGTAACTGACTACCTTGGTATTGAGGATTTGGAATACTACCAGACATCATAAGGATTTGTTCTGCATTCAACACTTGAGTTCCATTACTACCAGATGATAACTCATGTTCAGTTGGTCGAGGAGTTGCTCCTGAAAATGTACAAGTGAGTGAATGGTACCCTGAAGGAACAGAAGGACTACTGTATAAAAATGTTTCCGGTGATTGGGAAAACATAGAAGACTGTCTTAACATGATCAATGAAGGATAATAACCTCTTGGTGTAGGATGAAAAGGAATTCGAGGTGGTGAAAAACTAAGACCCGAGTTTTCTAAAAAAATTGGTCAATGATACATACCAAGTGTCACTCCTAAAAGGATTGTAGAATATTGATTCACGCTCCCTAAGGTTTAAATTCTGTTGGTTTTCAGGAAGAGTTACGTCTTCGTCTAGAAAGACAAGTTCTTCAATAGAAATGAGGCAAGAAGGAAGATTTTGAGTAATGATATTTCCCACCCTAGGTGAACTAGGATCACTAGAATTTGGAGTAACAAATCCTGAAGATGGTTCCAAAATAGCAAGTTCAGTGTAAGGCTCAGAAATTTCAGGTTCTTCAGCTAATTCACTGGAAGGAGAAATACTACTAGTAACTTTGGAAAATGAAATTGGCTCTTGAATATACTCTGTTGTTTGTATTTTATAATCAGGATGAACAATTAGAGATGACTCTCCAGCTTCTGGTGATCCAACTCTACTGTCACTAGGTGATACGAGAGCTCAAAGACCTTCAAGTTGGCTTGGTGTATACTTAGGAGGTTTCCCCTAAATTCTGCGAGATTGTCTCGGTAATTTAGCCACGATTCAATATTAATTAATCACACATAAACAAAGAAAATTTCAATAAAAACACCTAGAGTATCTAAAGAAACAAACAACTGAATCACACGGCTAAAAAAAATCTAAGAGTTCAAACCACCCACAAATAGTAACTTCCCATACTAAAAACACTAGTTGGTGATGAAATCCAACTTAGTAGAAGTTTAATACAAAAAGGGCAGTTGGAATAGTTACCCTGACAACCTGTTTAATGAAACAGACTAGCACAAGTTTCTTCACAAAACCATCTCGAGTGAAGAGAACCCCCCAGAGAGTCCAAGTGAGTCTAGTCGATGTCTGCTCCAGGTACAGTGAGATATTTCCTTCACTGTCACCTTAGGAGATAATCTTAAGTTTATGGACACTAAGGTTACCAACAACAAAAAATACAACTGGGGGAATAGTCTACGATCTGATTCCACGTGCAAGGGCAGAGTATCAAAGCTCAATCCCCTTTAAGGCTCCTCGACATGGTCAATCCGATGAATACCAACAAGTGATCCCAGGCTCCTCGACAATCATTAATCTGAGGTTTACCGTTTATAACACGCGCAAATCTTCTATCTTTCCTAATGAAATAGAATTGATTGTCTCAAAGGTTCGGACATGATCTCGTGATTGACTACTTTAAGAGAAGCTTCCTAGAATGTATCAATTACAATTGGATTTATTTCTTACCGCAAGATTTATCTACT
Source organism: Pinus taeda (assembly GCA_000404065.3). Classification (NCBI taxonomy): domain Eukaryota; kingdom Viridiplantae; phylum Streptophyta; class Pinopsida; order Pinales; family Pinaceae; genus Pinus; species Pinus taeda. Next base: position 72,161 of record APFE031615079.1, read on the forward strand.
TGTTTGTTTTAACTATCTTGGAGAGTTAATTACTCCCTACTCCAAGATACTAGCCTAAGTTATATTCGTGATAAGAGCCCTAGAAATAGAAAAGATTACTAGATCAATTTTAATTAAGCATTTCTTTTATGGGTTGTTCTTTAAGTCAATAGGTATGGAAATGAAAATTTTATGGTGTGAATACTCGACTACAAACACACTAAAAAGAATGCACCTAAAATGATAAGCAATTCGTTTTTCTTTCAATAAAATTATAGCTAAAAGAAAGAGTTCGAGAATGCAATTCTTTAAGAAACAATTCTTTCTTTCAACATAGAAATGGAAAGAAAATATTTTTGTTTTTTTTTTAATAAGAACTCAAAACGAGACAAATAATTAATGCTCACAATATATCCCTTTCACTTTTCAAAACTCGAAACTACAAAAAAAAAAACAATTTGCTTTAAAAGAGATCTACAAGTTCTAGAAAAACACTTGGAATTACAAAAACTAATTTTGAGATCTAAAAAATTTTAAAATCTAATTGAATAAAAGCTTCAATTTTTTTGAGGATATTTTACTTAGTTGTTTAGTAAACTAATGATTCATTTGCACATAATAACAAACCAATCAAAAAACATCCATAGATGTTTTCTTTGTAAAAATGAAATTCAAAACTTATAACAAAGTTTGTTCAAAGATTTGCAATGAGAAAACTAAATGTGTTTCTCACAAAGGATAAATTTCAAAACCAAGTCAAACTCATCAAGAAGACAAAAATACACCAGGGTGATCTAAGGTTTCTCAAGCTTTTGATCTTTGAGTCACTACAGAGACAAAGTGAAAACCACTCCAAGCATGCAAAACTTCTAGAAAATTATTCAAAACAAAAATATTATCGGTACTCACTCACAATAGATTTTTGACAAGAAAAATACAGATTTGGGTAGACACTAAGAATCCTAAATCAAACCTAAACTTAACTGGAAGAAGATATCTTAGGTTTTTCAAAAAACATTACAGGGTCCGCAGGCTCCAGAAGCAACAAGTGCAGTCCCGCATTGTTTACTCAAGGAAACAAGCAGATATGTTTGCTCTGTCTGTGAAGACAAAGTGCGGTACCCAGAAAACTTCCAAAAAAATAAAAAATACTCCGAGATTTTTGAAAACTACCTAGGCTAGTATATATCAATCAAAAACTAGTCAAAGCAAAGGAAAACAAAATAAAAACCTTCCCCAGCAGAGTCGCCAATTTGTTTGTCAGATAAATCGATCTTGTGGACAAGACCGATCTCCCTAGTATCAGAATATAGTCTAGCAACAAATAGACAAACAAATCTATCTTTCTCTAGACATATGCGATTTATAAATAAATACTATAAAGGTGTTAAGATCCCACCTTAGATCCAGTGCTTGTTCGTAGTAGTCATCCTCTAGTCATTTAAAAGAGATATCTTTGAAGACCTGCAATCACAAACAAGCAAACATTAAATAGCACCTACATAGCAAATATTATAAATCATGCCTATTATGGTGATCAAAGAATCCATAAAATAAACCATGAATTAACAGCTTATTGAGAAAAACAAATATATTTTTATTAACTTTGAATAGTATAAGAACCTTACAACCTTTTCACCCTTGATGTTGAACAAGTTCTTCTTGGGGTTCGAAACAAGAATTTCCTTTACTTTGACGAGCCTTGCACTCTTCCAAATGAGATTCATAGAGGTATGTAATCTCTCCTCATAAAAACTCAACTAAAGAAGACTAAGTTCCAACAACATTTTCCCTCAAAAATATCAAGCTTCTAACTCCCTGTTAACCAGCGCAATGCTTCTTTTTATAGTGCAGAGGAGGAGGTTATAGTTCCACCTATGAAGGGATAGAATCTTCCTTCTAAGGGATAAGCTCCTCACATCAATGGGTTAGCTCCTTAAGGTATGAGATACATGAACCTTAAAAGAGTGAACTTGCCACATCAAGATTCCTTCCAGAAGATTCTAGAAATAACTAAAAGTGAGTTTTTCAGAATATACTTGCACCTTTTTAACTTTTACAGGGGTCCACACCTTTAACATAGAGACAGTGCGGTCAGGTGCACTGGAGACATGACCATTAGGTGTGGGACCACAGGTAAGACAAAGAGAAAGTGTGGAACCAGAGTTTTACAATCTTTTGAGAGCTTTTCTCTTATTTTCAAGGCTTGATATGAGGAACTGATGTTTTAGACTTGCAGAGGAGGAAAGTATGAGTCGTAATGAACTCACACAGATAGAAGAATGTCAAGGTGACAATTTTTAGTGCAACACCTCTTCTCGAATGCCTTTGACATTATTCACATATTCCCACCAAATATCTACTTTTCTTTTAATACTAAAGGTAGTTATTATGGCTTTCATATTTTCTGAATAATCATGCAATTTAAAAAACTTATTCATCCCAAACAACCAATCTTCTACATCTTCTGACTTCCTCATTTCCCCACCAAATGTAGGAGGATTTTATTTCTTTAAATCCTCTAGAAAGTATCGCTTCTCACTCCTCCTATACGGATGGTAGTGGTGATGATGATGATGTCTATCTGCACCATAATTAGAATAGAACCCATGGCCATTACCCCTCCTCTCAAGTGTATCCAAGAACCTACCATCTCTAAATGTTTCATCCCTGTCATCATTGTATCCTGATTGAGACCTATTTCCATATGCCCCATTGGTCCTTTCATCCTCTCCATGATGATCTTAAGCGGTCCCTGTCTCTTCTAATGTGATAGACTCTGAAGGATGACTACATTAACTTCTACTTGCTTCTCCTATGCCCTGGCAATTATTTCATGTGAGTAAATGATCCTGTTGTTAGCACTAGGTTTGTACCTTCACAAAGGGTCCAAATGTTTTGAGATCCAGTTGAGAACTTCATTTAGAAAGAGTGAAGGGTTAAGTATTGGGCTATGGAAAAAAAAATATGAAAGGGTAGCATAAATATTAGAAAAAATTCAAGGGAGTTTATTTATGTTATACCTAAGTTTTCCCTAAATTTTGCATCAAATCATAGCCAATTGAATGCATAGGGGTAGAGCTACGAAATATTTTTATACTACCTACAGTTTGCACTACAAAATATTTCACAACGCTTATAGGCCGGGATACGAAATATTTTCATAGTGCCTACTAGAATTTCAAAAGTAAAAGATTTTTAACAACCCTTTCGATCATTTTAAGACCCAAACCATTTTTCAAGAAACCTGACTCTTGTTGTGAGTTGATGTGATGTTTGGAGGAGTTTCTAAGCATTAGATGAGGGTTTTAGAGCTGAAAGTTATAAACTGTAGTAATTTGTAAAAGATTCATTTCCAACGTTTCCAGGTAACCAATTTTCAGTGTAGAGGATTTTAAAGTAGTGTTTACAACGTGTGACCAAGTTGAGTGTAGTTACAATTGAGAAATGGGAAATTTTGGCCATATAAAGTGGTATGAGCTAGATTTCATAGAATGGTTCTAGGCCTATGAAGGACTCATACTATTTTTCACCAACGCAGGATGGGATCCATTTTTTCATTGTTTAATGGATACAATTTGAGTTGGTGTCATGATTTCATTCATTCCCTTGATGGCAGAAAAACAAGAGTAAGGGATTTGGAGTTTGTAGACACTGGGAGTCAATTAGAAAAGCTACATGGTTATTTACTGAAGGATAGAAGTGGCTGAAAAATAAAATGGTATAGAATGTATATTTTAATTTACATTTGAAGGAAAATTCTCAAAATTCTAATTGGAGCATTGGATTCCCTCAGAGTATGTTGAAGCCTGAATGGACCATTTCTCTAATGACTATATAGTTGTTATTTACATTTGAAATAAGGTACTACAAAGTTTATTTACATCACATGAGATTTTGATGTCACTTAGTTGGTTTTAGTAAGATGAGTCTACCCTATTTGTTACATCAAAGTTTTCTCAAGATGACCACTAAGGCAAGAACCATAATTGAGTTATTCTATCATGATATATGCCATCATGGTTGAATTAAAATGATATACACCCATGAATTGAGTAAACATGTAGAGTAGTTGAGATGAAGGACCTTGAGGAATCCTTCACCTAGAAGGTATAAAAATATTAAAGCTAAAACCCATATTGAAACCCTAGTTCCAGAAGCAGAGGTTGAATCTAGTCATAAAATCCCTATGGAGGCGCTTGTGGAAAACCCTATAAGTGAACCAAATATTAGGGTTTATGAAATAAAAACCAAAAGGCCACGCAAAATAGTACAAGAAGATGAGAAATAAAATCATATAGCAATAGAATACCAAAGGGGAAATGTTCAAGAAAGAAGACAGAGGATACTAGCAGAGAAATAGAGAATAATGTTCACTACTTTAGAAAACCTCATACTCAGACTACCAATAAGTTGAGGTTAGACTTTAAATAAAAATTCAACCCTAGGATGAAGGAACCAATAATTATTGATTAAGAGGAGGATGTAGAGTCTTCAAAGGGTAAGAAGAAATATGTAAGGAAGACAAAAACATAATCTGCAAAAATAAAGGGAATTGAAACCCTAACAGCTAGTGAAGGCATTCAAGAGAGTGGAAAAAGGTTACATGATCAAAGGCAAGTCAATACAAGTTGAGCATACTTTCTCAAGTTGTTGAAGCCATGGAAGAGTGAGCAAGTCTTAATTTTTTGTGAAGCAGTATATTGATCCAAAAATAGGATAATTTTATTTTGTCATAAAACTCTAATTCTGACTAAAATATTTCATGATACTTTGTTGAATGTTTTTGACATACGAGCTAACATACTCTAGGGCAAAATGAAAATATTATACAAGATGTTTTTGGATTGTAAGCATGCAGATGAGTTCCTATGGTTTTGGTCACATATTCAGCAAGAAGGAGATGTGTTAGGATAAGGAGATAGGTGTAAAATGTGTTAAATTTTATAATTGTTCAATGTTGTATCAATTACTTTAGCCCAATTTATCCTTTTCATTAAAAATGCATCCAAATATTAGAAGTCTAATCAATCATAAACATAACTGAAGAATGAACAATATAAGAAGTGATAGAGAAGACACCAACACATAACCATAAGAAACAACAGTTTGGTCCAAGACCAGGGAAAATCCCCACAAGGGGGAAACCCTTTCAAGTATTCTTCTTCTTTAGTAGATCGTCCTAAAAAGTTAAAATGGTAAGTACAATGATCCCAATACATATAATTAGTAGCAGCTAACAATAAACCAAATCTACAAATCTATTATAATAGCAGAGATACTCAGATCTACCAATCTACAACAGAGAAACCCGAATCCACAGATCACTAATGTTGAGATGTCAAAACCCCATATCTGAACTAGGTTACTATCATAAATATTGTCTGTGTGTGAAGGAAAAAATTAGGGTCACTCACAAAGACAGTATGCGAGCGACTATAACAACAAAGTCACTCCCAGGAGGTCTTTGTGCCTGTGACTATGGATCTGAACAAAAAATATCCAAAGTTTCTCCCTTTCCAGGCTGTCCGAGTGACCACTTAAGGAAAATTCACACTCATGCCGTGCTATCTGAGTGACCGAAGCAAAGTCTCTCCTTGGGATACATGAAGCCAGCAACCGAGGACCAAAACCTTTTGAAGGCAAAGTCACTCCCTCTGAATGTGTTGGGCATGGAATCCCCCCACAACATGTTTTGGGGCTCAAAGCCCAAGTTTTGGGTCAAATGTATTGTAAGACTCCATGAATTGCAGGTGCGGAGCGGGAGGTATAGATTGAGTCATAGGGTTGTCCACCCTAATTTTGTAATGTAATTTAATGTTATGTTTGCCTACCCATGGTCCACAGACCATGGGATTGTATAAATAGAGTGAGACTCTATGTTGTAAAGTAGTGAAGGAAGCAATGAAGAAGAAATGAAGGGATAGAATATGATAGCAGCAAGAGTCTAAGTATCTTGGGTCGTAGTAGTAGAAAAAGGCTCTGTAGCTGTGTGTGTAGAGGCCTAGTAGAGTTCGCAGGGTGGAGTAGAATATGTAACCAAGGAAGAAGAATAATAAAGAGAAGTTTATCTAAATTTTGTGTATTTGTGCTTATTTTATTATATGTTTGATATCATGTGCAATTATACTATTTATTTACTGCGCGTTGTTGTATGAATGGTGAATATTGTTAAGTATAAATGAAATCATGCAGATAAGCTAAGTTAATCAACTAATATTGGGTTAATAGTAAGGATTTGGGTAATAACATTATTCGGCCCCCGAGTAGGGTTGCACGAAGGTAGCATCACACACTGCGAGGTATTGGTAGGTGCGCATAGCGACATGCACATAGGGGCAAACCATAGACCACTTGGAACCCATCAGACATCCCCAGGGTGCAAAAACCTTGTTCTAGCACCCTCTCATACTACTTTGAGTGAGACCTCAGTTCGTGCTCCTCGGACTGTTGCCAAAAGGGCCAGTAGTATTGGGATTTGTTTGGCTAAATCACTTCCGAACCTGGGTCAGGCCCCAACCAGCCAACAAATGGTTCCGTTGCCAGGACCATGACCTGCATAAGGGATGTCTAATGTTGTGCCACTAGAATCCAACAAAGAAATAAATTCAAGGGTGGCTGGACAAGAAGATTCACAAGTTTGCGGCGCAAGAAAACAGAAATCTGCGAGTATCAAAGGAACACTAGTTGGAGCACTACTTATATATGGAAATCCGTGAAATTTTATTTGTGTCCTTTCCCTATGAGTTGTATGAGTGGATCACGAAGCTAGCAGACAGTCATGGGAGGTGTAGGCTCGACAAACTAATTGTGTGGATGCCTAAATTGGTGCGTAGACTAGAAGCATCAGAAGAGAAGCTCACACGCATTATGGACCATTGGCTCAATAAAATTATAAGAGGATTTATCACCGAGTTCGCGGTAGACACAACAGTTAGTTAGAATGAGGCAGAACTACATTTCCTCAAAGGACCACGAGGTAAGTACATTAAGTCTTTGAACGCTTGGATTAAAATGATACTGTGTCAAAAAAAGGTTATGCAAATAAATTGATGTTGGGAGCAACGAAGTGGGAGGATCTATAGAAATGAAAGTAATGAATAATTACAAACTAGTCCCTTGATTTCACCTCCATAGGAAAGCGAGGAGGAGCTCATGAGGGTTTTGCCAAGGAGTGCAATCAGTTTGATAAGACAGAGAATTCCACACATACCACCCCCACCTACACTGCCACTGGTTTCACCATCTTCCCTCTAGCTTTGCCCACACCACCTCCACCACAACCACAGATTAATGTGGCCAGTGCGATAAAATTGTAGGTATTTAGGGGAGTAGGAAATAAGGATCCATACCAATTTTGGTTTGTGGTAAAAGTTGTATGGGAAGCACAAGGAGTCATTAATGATAATATCAAGAAGGAAACACTAGTTAGCGCATTGCAGGATCACGTGTTGAGATGGTACATCAAGCATTCTAATGACCATCTGAATGTAGGGATCAAAGATATCTAGCCCATGCTGAACAGGGGATTTAGGAGGCCAAAGTTGGAAACACAATCAATCATTGGGTTTAAGGAGATCATTATGCTCCTGGGCGAGGCTCCTTGGGATCCAGACCAAAGACTGAAGGGTATAATTCGTGAAGCCAACATGACATTGATGGATGGATAGCACAACACATGGTTTATAGTGTCACTAACACTGCACTTAAGGATGGCACTGTCACAGTGAAATATCTCCACCAAGGCCGAAGCTTTGGAGATGGCAATAAGATTGCATGAGACCCCTATACAAGACCCTAGCCTAGGAATCCAACAAATCCACATGCAACTAAAAAATTTGTGTCTAGAGATGAAGAGCTTAAAACAAGACAGGACACCACAACTAGAGGTGTGCGAGGAGGTATGGTGCATAAAATGCAAAGGCCAAGGGCATGACAAGGACCATTGTCTCATCTTCGTGAACCACTTGGTAGGAGGAGGGTCAATGCCATTAAGACCAGAGGCACATTCAAGACCAAGCGCGACGCCTACATTATGGTGTGCGATCTATCAGATAGGAGAAAAACACACTACAGATAATTGTCAACTATTGCAAAAGTATACGCAGACGTCCCAACAATTGTTTTGTAATTTTTGTAGGTTGGTAGGCCATGATGAATGTACCTATAGAAGCTACGAACTAATGATGGATCAGACTCCTGCCTATAGGGTGCAGACTGAAACATGAGCTCTCGAACCAAATATAGGAATGATGCGCACTGGATTTCAGGGTTGCGGTCAAGGTTGAGGTGGAATGGGATCGAGAAGGGGTCGTGGACAACTAATTTATTACAATTGCGGAGGGCAAAGACATTATGCCCTTGATTATACAAACCTGAAAAAGACATCATGTTTGTACTATACTCAGTTTGATCATGAGGTAGAAGACTGTCCTACATTGATAGCAAGATTGCACAAAAAAGGGGTACTTCAGCCCCCTCCAACTCAGAATTTGCAGATGATGAGGTTTGAGCCATACAAAGAGGACCTAAATGTAAACATGATGCTCAGGAGTGGTATGACCACTAGTGAGGATAAAGATAAGTAGTCAGAAGAAAGTGCATGGGTTCACAAGGCTCCTACAAAGGAACCTGAATTTGATTTAGAAGAGCGCGAACGAGACATTTATGGAAGCTAAGAAGAGCTTCACGGAGGCCTCCATTTCCAGTGGTAAGGATCAACTAGAACCAAGGATGGATCCTTCAATGCTCACTACCTTTCTGGAGACATGCATGAAACTGCTACACAATAGTAGGGCAGTAAAAGGGCTACAAGAACTTATCACTAGGTGTGTGGGTTCAGGAGAACCGCACGTGATCCGAAAACTTGGAAAGCATGCCTTGTGCACAGGAAGGGAAATGAGGCTGACTACCCAAATTGGCATGTATGAAATGGATTCGATAATCTTTTCTTGGATCTCGGATCAGATGCGAATGTACTACCAAAACAAACATGGGAATGCATGGGCAGACCCACGCTACAATGGTCTCCTATTGAGTTACGAATGGCAAACCAATAGAAGAGACTGCCCATGGGAAGATTGCAAGGGGTGATAGTAGATATTGAAGGTGCAATCGTGTAGGCATATTTTGAACTAATAGAGATTATCGATGATAACAATCCCTATCCCGTGCTACTAGGAATAGACTGGGCCACGTATATGAATGGAATCATAAATCTAAAGAAGCGCAAAATGATCTTTGAAAACAAGTCACTACGCGTAGTAGTACTGCTAAATCCAACCGAAGGAGCGCGATACACTGAATCGGTGCGTGACGATGATAGCAATGATGATCTGATTACATCTACAAGATAATTGTGCAAGAAGAGGATTGGGTGAATCCAACAATAGATGGTAGGATTTCGTGGGAGTGCAACAACTCCTACACTTCGGATTGGGATGAAGAAGTAGAAAAATGGCAGAATCGGTTACATGAGGTAACCACACTCAATTGAAACATGATGATAAGGTCACTACGCTACGTAAAAATAGAAGCAAGGGATTTGCCTATGTATGACGGGTTGACAATGGTGGATGAATTCCTAAACAAATTTGAAAGCGCAGTACTAGAACAATAGCAGTTCGGTGCTCTGAAGTGGGCACTGCATGCAATGCCCACACGATGGTGGGGTATGCATCAAGGAAGTTTTGAGGACTAGCACGGATGTCAAAGGATGATGCACCTATGATTTGGAAAAACCCAGCTCAGGATGAGAGCCAGTTACTAGGGGTGGAACAACTTGCGCGCCCACCTTTCTTGATGGGTACAAATATATGTCGTACAACCTACACCAGTGCACACCACTCCCAGAATAGAAAATCAGGACAAAACACAATACAGAAAAGGTGATGCACGTTACCAGTTATCCATGACGAAGCATTCAATAGGGTGTGCGAAGTACTAAATAGGGTTCACCAGGCGAGACGCACTGATTAGGACTTGTACGTACCAGTGGTTTGATGGGCCTATGGGACCATGTGCAAAAACCTGACTGTGGAAATGATTCCAAAGGTTTAGAATGGAGTAAGGACCATAATTTCTGAAGGGAATGAAAAAGGGAATCTACACATAATAGTGGCCGCATATCTGATAGTATGCAAAGCCCAAGACGAAGAAATCACACAGCTATATGAGGTCAAACACCTAAGGCTTCAGGAAGCCATTCGGTGAGGGAACCTTAGACTTCGTGAACTCGAAAAAGGTTGGGTACGACTGAGGAAGAAAATCCTTTTGATGGACGTAGAGGTCAAGAGGCTGGAAAACGAGATCAAGCAAGCATGTCGTGTCGATCGACCAAGGATGACAATGCAAGGTGCAGATGATCATACCACTGAATTAGAATACTATCGCTAATAATTTACGACTATGTTTCCATGGCTATGACCTCATCTCACCAAACGCAGTAACCAAGGGAGCACACTACATATGATAGAACGCGCGATGTCAGTTGCCACGATGATAATTGAGGATTTCCCACGGACTATACAGGAAGACAAGTTGAAGCCTTGCACAGATGGTGTGGCCACCTAACTAGTTGTAGGAAGTACAGTCTTAGCGCTCCAGGCAGTTGAAAGAGAGCGTGGGACTATAAAGAAGTTTGTTTTAGAACTACATGATAAGGAACCTGCGCGCAAAATCAACATATCACAAGGTTTGTGCTCACGCACGAGGGATAGCGCTGCCACGCGGATAAGCTGGGAAGTGACTGTTGGTGTCACTGTTCATGATGAGATTTCCACTTTAAGGCCAAATGGAGCAAGAAATAGGAATTTAAGACATGAATTATTGGCAAGATTTAGGACAATCTATCGCCAAGAAAGCATTGATGGCCTGAAATTGAGGGGAACAATCGAATTTGAATTCAAAAGGTGCTATAAAACTCGAGAGGCTAGCCACAAGACAACACTTGTTCACTTGAGATTTGAGCAGTTTATTAGAACATAGAGTGTTGAACACCGAGCGATATCTGAGCCCCTAAGTTCGCGAAAGACCGCATACAGGATGGATAAGATGACGACTACCAAGCTAGGTTTGGGCTTTAAGGAAGGAACCACTGGCAAGGCCGTACCAACCCACACAGTACATGATGTTTCCGAAGAGACTGGGGTTATGCTAGAAATTGTGAAATCACCTTGGATGCTGAGACTAAAAAAAGATAAGCAGGCCATGGGACTAGTCTGCATGTCCCCAAGGAATTCACGGTTTGGTAAGCTCTCAATGGAAGAAAAGGCCAAGGTTGTCACCACTGAGTCAGATCAAGAGGAGGAGGAATTATGGTCTCTAATTACTGAGGTAGAGGAAGTAGAGGAAGTAGAGGAGGATATCCAGCCGGTGCACTCTGCAGTAAAATTTCCTGAGTACGTTCCTCCGTGAAAAGGGAAGACCAAGATACCAAAAGATCTAGATGCCACAAAGAGTGCACTCCAGACCCTGCTCCTTCCTGATGGCATTGTGTTTGAGGGATCGTCCCTGGGCTGCGTGCCCATAATGAAGTTTGAAGACTAGGACCTCATGGAAAGTGAGAAGTTCGCACACTTAGAGGTAGAGAGCCTCATGAAGCAGACCACAGAGGGGCTAGTAATCATGTTAGAGCCGCGAAAATGGCTGCACGATGTGGAGAAGGTTGGGTTGCTACATCTATTGTGGATACCACACTTTTACCCTATGCCCATCACCATTTTCATCATGAGGTAGCTGCTTTTCCTCATGCACAATGGGTACTTATGGCTGGAGGAGCCTATTCCCATCAATGTGGCTCTCATCCACTGAATTTACCGACTTCCCTATAAGGGAAAAGACCCTGAAACGTTAGCAGAAAAAGTGGCAATTTGGCCCTCGCAGAAGCCATGAAGGCCAAGTACAAGCTGGAAAAGAAAAAGAGGTGTTATGCCATCACTAGTATCAATGATAAAGGGGTGTGCGTAGCCACCAAACTCCTGGCCAGCAAGGTAATGTGAAAATGTCACATGGACAAAGTACCAACACCAGTGATTGCATTGGCCAAACGATGCACAAAGGGGGTCCTGTTCAACTGGGTCGAGTTCCTCTGTGAAGAATTTTTGATCAACTGTAAGGAGGCCTTGGAGTAGGGTAAGACCTTCCACTATGCGTGGTCACTCTTGTCCATCTTGCTGGTTGTGGGTGAACTACTGGAGGATAGCCAAATCCTGGATATTAAGCATGACTTACCCGAGGCTACGAAGTATGTGTTGCTTTGGGATACCAAGGATGCGAAGCGAATTTGCAATACAAAGATTTTATGTGTGCTCATGGAGGTGAGCATCCGCATGTGGATCAATACGAGGCCGCACCTATCCCCCACAGTGTATGGAAATCCACAGAGTTTTGCAGACTTCAAGGTAGACATGCACAATGTCTACATCAAGGCACATAAATATCTAGTGCAGCAATGGATCAAGCTCCCATTCATCGCCACGAATGATGAAATTTTTACAGTGTCAAAGACATGGCCTCCCGAGTGGCGCGCCTCAGATTTAGTAGAATTGGAAAAGGCAGTAGCACAGAAAAAAAGGAGGAGGCCAAGCTGCACATCACACAGTTGGCTGAGAAGAGGCACAATGAAAAATGACAGTCGAGGTAAGGATAGTTTGCGAGGAAGCACAGGTAGCCGGAGAGTAGACAAAGGTCGTCGAAGCAGCAATAGCACCGCAGACAGCATGGGCCACAATGACGCAGGCCAGGGAAGGCAAAGAATTGTCTATAGAATAGGAGACAAAGGACATAAACCCTGTAGGAGAGGGCACAGACCCAGGCACAACTTCCACCCAACTCAAAATATCGTGCATCACAGAGAGATCGGGTCCATAGAAAAAGGTCAAGGCCTCCAAATTGGCCATCGACCTGATCACATTAACGGAAGGTGATCTCTACGACATTGGCTAGATGGTTCACAATGTCACCAAGGAAGCACTCCACGAAGTCATGTCGGAGCAGCAGATTGTGTTGGGGGCCCTAAGGGTGTAGCTGCAAGAATTACAGGTGCGGCCCGTGCAAGAGGGTACCTTGTCTACCCATGTTGCAGCAAGCATGATAACAACAGAACGTATGCTCCACGTGAATATGGCCAATACGATAACCTTGCAAAAAGGAGCGCTAGTCTCGGAGAACACAATGGATCAGGTGACACTTACTACATTAAAAGGCATTGGACTTAACTTGGTTGCCCTTCCCCGTGACACACTTTATCTATTGTAGGATGGGATAGCAAAAAAAATCGTGCTAGAGAGAGCTGCGTAGTCCAGGTTCTGAGTGAGAAGAAGATTAATATAGAACAACTTAGCTTGTAGCATGATGAGTTGGTGTCGTAGAATCAACATTTGGTGCACAGGGTAAATGACACTTGTCAATGCATCCCAGAGCTAGTTATCATAGTAGATCTACTGGTAGAAGTACAAATACACAAGTGAGCGAGTGGAGTACACGACGCATGAGAAGAGACAACAAGGGTGCAGCTGGAGATGAATCTCCAGATCGCCGAGCTGCGGTTGAAGGCGCAACCTTCCACTCCCCCAAAAGTCAGAAAATAGCGCGCTAGCACTATCACAATAGGGATGGAAGAGATTGGAGCTGCTATGTGTGACTGTACTGACGTGTTGGAGCAGGCGTTGGAAGTCCTCACTACATTGCAGGAGGACCCCAACATTCAACAACTGGAGATCGAGGCACGCGAACTCCAGCAAAAATATGACATCATTAGAGGAACTGTGCAAACAGTAATCTTAGTCAGCAGCTTGGAAGGATGTATCAGGCCAAGGATTTAAAAGAGCAGGTGGATGTGGCATGCCACAAAGAAGTAGTTCTAAAGCACGCATCCAACCTTGGATTGATGAAACCTTCACAATCATGGTGAAGATTGAAGGATATATTGCATAGATTCAAGGAATGCATGCACAAATGCAACACAACATGCTGAAAATAGATAATTTAGAAGCAAGAGTGTAGCAAGTTCAATAGATAGCAACTCAGTGCACTAGTGACATTTAGGTCATTCGCGACCAGCAGGAGGGACTCCATGCCAATATCATCGCGCCAACAGAGTGACTCAAGGGTGAGTCGCGATGTTTGTGTTGGGGGCTTGTTGAGCATGGAAGCCTCCAATGTCATGTTTTGGGGCTCAAAGCCCAAGTTTTGGGTCAAATGTATTGTATGAATCCACGAATTGTAGGTGCAGAGCGCGAAGTATAGATTGAGCCATAGGTTTGCCACCCTAAGTTGATAATATAATGTAATGTTATGTCGTCCTACCCATGGTCCGCGGACCATGGGATTGTATAAATAAAGTGAGGCTCTAAGTTTTAAAGTAGTGAAGGAAGAAATGAAGAAGAAATGAAGGGATAGAATACGATAGTAGAAAGAATCTAAGTATCTTGGGTTGTCGTAGTAGGAAGAGGTTATGCAGCTGAGTGCGTACAGGCCTAGTAGAGTATGCAGCTGAGTGCGTGGACCCCTGCAGCTGAGTGCACAGGGTGGAGTTGAACCTATAACCAAGGAAGAAGAATAATAAAGAGAAGTTTATCTGAATTCTGTGTATCTGTTCTTATGTTATTACATGTTTGATATCATGTGCAAGTATACTGTTTATTTACTATGCGTTGTTGTATGTGTTATGTTCCTATACCAATAGGTATCATAATTTTTGAATGGATGAGGTCAAAACTATAATATGTACATACCTTTGCTTTCTGCAAATGTTTTCCATATTTGTAAAAAAATCAAAAAAATCAAAAATGTAAAGAGGGTATGTCCTAAAAGAAAAACCAAATGACAAAAAGAATGAAAAAAGTCCAAAAAGATGAAAAAATGAACCCCAAGGAAAAACAAAAAGACCATGAAAGTGTGAAAGTCCAAATTCCACTACTATTTTATTTTTTCACAATAATGATTGTGTGAAACTTTTTATTTATGCCACAACCCATGGTAACCAAACTGTTTAATCTTGGTTATTCCATATTTTTAATTGCAATGCTTAGAGATAGAGAATAAAATCTGACCAAACTGTTTAATCTTGGCAAATAAGTAGATAGGTAGAGTAAACAAAAATGGAGCTCAACAGTTTAATCTGAGCTCTTGGATGTAATAAGGATAGATTTAGATAGATTTCTATTGTAAAAGAAAAAGAAAAGTTTGATGAGGGTTTGCCAGTTTAAGTGCACCCTAATAAAGAGTAGAAAAAATGGTAGGATGTGTAGATGGGTAAGTAGATGAATGGTTGTAGAATTATGGTGATTTATTGGATAAAATCATGTCATTTTCTTTCATCATCAAATTTCTTAAAGTATGGACGAAAATGGGACAATTACAAAGTCAAGTGATTAATTTCCCCATTCATTTTACCTTTTCTCTAATTTCCCACAAGCAAAAATTAAAGTACCTAAAACCTTAAGTTAAAGGGGCTCAGAGCATTTCTCTGACTTCTGGAGGGACCGAACCTTTGGCCCAATAACTTACAAGGTTTAAGTATTACAACACCCTTACAAAAATTCACTCCCTCCATAAATATTCATCTCACCTAAAAATCCCTTTTCCTAAGGTGAAATTACCATTTACCTAGGGAAAGTAATAAACCTTACCTAAAACCCCCTTTGTTTACATAAAAACCCACAAAAAGCATTAAGCCTAAGTTATAATGTGTAAATTTAAATGCATGAATAAATGTGTCAAGACATTATACTTAGCGCAATTTGTTCCCTTTTCCATTTCATATTAAATTTAACTTTTATTATATTTAACTTCCAAAAAATAAACCCCTTTCCCATATATAATTATAAATAAAACCCCTATACAAATATCCCGCCCCGATGGTTTGGAATACAAACCATATTAAGTAAATAAATTGGATGGATTAGTTAGTCGATTTGCAACTAATTAAGAGCCATAACCTCTTCCAATACAAAAATGGATTAATTGATCAAACCATGATTAATTAATAACTTTCCTCCAATCAGCTCACCCTTGATGTCATTAAGCCACCCTAACCCGCAATTAAAATCCCATCGGGCCCCTCTATTAACTCCTTGACCAAATCACATCCTGACCACTATACGATATGACCCTTTCAAATCTAATGGTTTTCGCTCATATCGGGTGGCCTCTGATGCTGAACTTACCTGCCCGATGTGAGCAGTTTTACTGTTCACCCCGGCGCTACGTGTCGCCTTATGAATGGCATCGGGCGAACCTCTCCCGATACCGCTAAGTCCGCAAAAGTGATGCAATAGATTCTGCTTATCGCCTCCACTTACCACCTTCACTACATGACAAAACATCACCTCCGTCAATTGGCGCCAACTGTTGCCTTTCCATTATACTTGCCAAAAATCATTTACTTTGCAGATAAACCAAAAATACTCATTATTTCTTTTTACCAAAAGAAAAAACCTTTTGTTTTCCATGCAAATGCAGAGTATGTTTGGACTGTCAACCTTCAACAAACTGTCAACCTCCTGAAGCCATTAAACTCTAGAATACCATTGCAGACCCGTGCGCTCCTTGCGAACAGTAAACTAGTACCATTAATCCATCTAGACAACCAAAACTAGGTATTTACCCTATTTTCGACTAACAAACCCTGTTTTCATGCCAAACCTGAGCTAAATTGCTTTAAAATTAAGTAATTTGGTAAAATAAGTTGTCTGATAGTCCCGAGATACTCTGTGATAAGCTAATTTTCCATATTTCCCTGAAATTCTTTGCCCCCATCCTTGAATCCACAAGAACCAAGGATGGATGCCCCAATTTCTTTGAACATCATGCCAGTTACTACTCCCCACAGAGATTTAGACCATCTTCCCCTGGTTGACAAAGATTTTCAGATTAAAGACCTCATCTTTGAAGAATCCCCTTTGAAATTGCATTGCAGACACCGAGATAAGTACTTGAACCATGCAGATAAGATATGCCTCTGGGAATCAAACCTACTCAAATATTAATTCCTCGGTGTCCATGTCTTCCTAGAGATTGTTCACTACTGTCATGTGAACTATGACCCTCTCATGAGAGTTGTAATGACCCCAGATCAAAAATTTCTATTCACTATCACTGCAGATTCCATAAACAAGATGTTACAGTTGCAACATGGTGAAAACCTATCCCCCCTTACCATTACTGATCTGCTTGACAAATTCTCCAAGCTATCTAGTTATAGAAGTACTCAAATCCTCCAGACTTTCATTGCTAAAGAAAAATACATGCCAAAATACCCCCTCCTTACATGTCATCCTTCTTTTCTAGTCTAGGCAAAGGTATCACATCAATGATATCATGCATTTTAGGTTTTACCACTAGTGAATATGTAGATGATATCATTTTTGCCTATATGTTTAGTTTTACCCCTGGCTAGCCTCTTGCAGTCAAATTTGATTATGCAAAATTCATCTCAGATAAGATGCATGATCATATTATGAGAGTAGAAAATGAAAGAGTGTTCAAATATTCATCAGTCCTATACCATTTATTTCTTTACTATCAAACTGATAAGTTTCCCTTCTCTGTCCAAAAACTTGATACCAAAGAGAATCCTAGATTTTTCATCTTCTGGACCCTCTGTTCCACGGGTCTAATTCTCCCTATCCATATACATATTTCATTGATCTATTTGTACACCCAATGGCTACCATGTTTCTAGGAAGATGTCCTCCCAAAATCAGTGCAGACACTAGGAGGATCCTGCAATTTTCAAAGCAATACAAAGTAGGGGATTGGTACTTGTACCAAAACCATACAGAAATCAAAATCTATGGATGTGAATTAACACCTTACAAAATGCCAAATTACCTCCCCATGAGATTATTTTCTCTGGAGTACTAGAGGAAAATAATCAATTCAGATGAGGTGCATTTTGTTAGAACTGAGAAAAGGGCCCAACTAATAATAAAATATCATCTTGGCCCTTTCATTTGCAACAGTAGAGAAGCAGGAAAGGAGGCTGATGAAATCCTCCAAAGGTTGAAATTAAAATAGATTTTCATGTGGATCTATAATCCCCATAGCTTTATTTGTAATAGGAGAGAGAAAAATAAGCTATCTCCTTACATCCACCATAGGATCCCACAAATTGAATAGTATGCCAATCAATCTGAATGGGTGGAAAACAAATTAGTAGATCAAGATAGTATAGAGGTTGTCATTGACAATGTATTGATGGATTTATATAGGAGGCTTGATGAATATTTATTTGTACATGTGCCTGGAGAAACTTCATCTCAAAGACAGTCATAGGAACACAGTGGACAGACTTCAGAGCAAGCAGAACCATCAGGCCAACCAGGATCATCAGAGCAAGTAAGGCCATTAGGCCAACCAGGATCATCAGAGTAGGCAGAAGAGTCAGAGCTACCTGAGATTTCAGAGGAGCTCAATCAAACAGAACAAAATATGAGCAATTCCCCCATTTTTCACACTCCTCTAAATGAGGAGAAAAATCCAAAAAGAAATAGAGAGGAGGCCACTCCTTCCACCATACCTATTAATCAAACCTATGCTAAGAGGAAAAGGTTAAATCCATTTTTTGAACAGGAATACACCGAGGAAACAACAGGCAACACAGTGGTAGAAATAACTGATAGTGTGCATACTATACCTTGAGGAGGTACGCCATCTACCTCACAGTTCTAGGTATTACAAAGGAAACAGAGCACAGAGGTACCTTCCTTCAGGGCTCCTTCTGCTTAAAACTAGGATGTGTAGATGGGTAAGTAGGTGAATGGTTGCAGAATTATGGTGATTTATTGGATAAAATCATGTCAGTTGCTTTCATCATCAAATTTCTTAAAGTAGGGATGACAATGGGACAATTACAAAGTTAAGTGATTAATTTCCCCATTCATTTTAGCTTTTCTCTAATTTCCCACAAGCAAAAATTAAAGTACCTAAAACCTTAAGTTAAAGGGGCTTAGAGCCTTTCTCTAACTTTTGGAGGGACTGGACCCTTGGCCCAAAAACTTACAATGTTTAAGTATTACAACCCCCTTACAAACATTCATTCCCTCCATAGACATTCATCTCACCTAAAAATCCCTTTTCCTAAGGTGAAATTACCATTTACCTAGGGAAAATAATAAACCTTACCTAAAACCCCCTTTGTTTACATAAAAACCCACAAAAAGCATTAAGCCTAAGTTATAATGTGTAAATTTAAATGCATGAACAAATGTGTCATGACATTATACTTAGCACAATTTGTTCCCCTTTCCATTTCATATTAGCTTTAACTTTTTATTATATTTAACTTCCGAAAAATAAACCCCTTTCCCATATATAATTATAAATAAAACACCTATATAAATATCCCGCCCCGATGGTTTGGAATATAGACCATATTAAGTAAATAAATTGGATGGATTAATTAGTCGATTTGCGACTAATTAAGAGCCATAACCCTCCGCCATTACAAAAATGGATTTATTGATCAAACCGTGATTAATTAATAAACTTCCTCCAATCAACTCACCCCTGACATCATTAAGCCACCCTAACCCGCAATTAAAATCCTGTTGGGTCCCTCCATTAACTCCCCGACAAAATCACATCTTGATCACCGTATGATCTGACCCCTTCAAATCTAACGACTGTCATTCATATCGGGCGGCCTTCGATGGTGAAATTTACCGGCCTGATGTGAGCGTTTTACTGTTCACCCCGTTGCTACGTGTCTCCCGATGAATGGCATTGGACCGACCTCTCCCAATGCTGTCAAGTCCCCAAAAGTGGTGCGATAGATTCTGCTTACCGCCTCCACTTACCACCTTCACTACATGACAAAATGTCACCACAATCAATTGGCGCTAACTGTCACTTTCCATTATACCCACCAAAAATCATTGACTTTGAAAATAAACAAAAAATACTCGTTATTTTTGTTTTTTACCAAAAGGAAAAACCTTCTCGTTCAGACTGTCAACCTACTACAAACCGTCAACCTTCCGAAGCTGTTGAACTCCATATTACCATTGCAGACCCGTGCGCTCCCTGCGAATAATGCACCAGTACCATTAATCCATTCAGACAACTGAAACCAGGTATTTACCCTATTTTCGACTAAGAAACCCTGTTTTTGTGCCAAACCTGAGCTAAATTTCTTTAAAAATTAAGTAATTTGGTAATCTAAGTTGTCTGATAGTCCTGAGATACTCTGTGATAAGCCAATTTTCCATATTTTCCTGAAATTTGTTTCCCCCATCCTTGAATCCACAAGAACCAAGGATGGATGCCCCAATTGCTTTGAACGTCATGCTAGTTACTACTCCCCACAGAGATTTAGACCATATTCCCCTGGCTGACAAATATTTTCAGATCAAAGACCTCATCTTTGAAGAATCCCCTTTGAAATTGCATTGTAGACACCGAGATAACTACTTGAACCATGCAAATAAGATAGGCCTCTAGGAATCAAACCTGCCCAAATATCAATTCCCTAGTGTCCATGTCTTCATGGAGATTTTTCACTACTATCATGTGAACTATGAGCCTATCATGAGAGTTGTAGTGACCCCAAATTAGAAAGTTCTATTCACTATCACTGCAAAGTCCATAAACAAGATGTTACAGTTCCAACCTGGTAAAAACCTAACCCCCCCTTACCATTATTGATCTGCTTGACAGATTCTCCAAGCTATCTAGTTCTAGAAGTACTCAAATCCTCCAGACTTTCATTGCTGAAGAAAAATACATGCCAAAAGACCCCCCTCCTTACATGTCATCCTTCTTTTCTAGTCTAGGCAAAGATATCACATCATTGATATCAAGCATTTTAGGTTTTACCACTAGTGAATATGTAGATGATATCATTTTTGCCAACGTGTATATTTTTACCCCTGGCCAGCCTCCTTTAGTCAAATTTGATTATGCAAAATTAATCTTAGATAAGATGCATGATCAATTTATTTGATTGGAAAATGAAAGAGTGTTCAAATATTCATCAGTCCTGTACCATTTATTTCTTTACTATCAGACTAATAAGTTTCCCTTCTCTATCCAAAAACTTGATACCAAAGGGAATCCTACATCTATCTTCTTGTGGACCCCTCAGTTTCATAGCTCTAATTATCCCTATCCATATATAGATTTCATTGATCTATTTTTACACCCAGTGGCTACCATGTTGCTAGGAAGCCCTCCTCCTAGAATTAGTGTAGACATCAGGAGGATCCTACAATTGTCAAAGCAATACAAAGTAGGGGATTGGTACTTGTACCAAAACCGTACAGAAATCAAAATCTATGGATGTGAGTTACCACCTTACAAAATGCTAAAGTACCTCCCCATGAGATTATTTTCTCTAGAGTACTACAGGAAAATAATCAATTCAGATAAGGTGCATTTTGTTAGAACCAAGAAAAAGGCCCAACTAAGAATAAAAGATCATCTTGGCCCTTTCATTTGCAATAGTAGAGAAGTAGTAAAGGAGTCATATGAAATCCTCCAGAGGTTGAAATTAAAAAAGAGTTTCATATGGACCTATGATCCCCAAAGCTTTATTTGTAATAGGAGACAGAAAAATAAGTTATCTCCTTATATCCACCATAGGATCCCACAAATTGAATAGTATGTCAATCAATCTGAATAGGTGGAAAACACATTAGTAGATCAATATAGTACAGAGGTTGCATTTGGAAATGTATTAATGAATTTAGATAGGAGGCTTGATGAAGATTTATTTGTACAGGTGCTTAGAGAAAATTCATCTCAAAGGCAGTCACGGGAACACAGTGGATAGACTTCAAAGCATGCATGACCATCAGGCCAACCAGGATCATTAGAGCAAGCAGGGCCATCAAGCCAACCAATATCATCAGAGAAGGTAGAAGAGTTAGAGCTACCTGACATTTCAGAGGAGCTTAATCAAACAAAACAAAATATGAGCAATCCCCTCATTTTGCAGACTCCTCTACATGAGGAAAAAAATCCAAAAAGAAACAGAGAGGAGGCCGCTCCTTTCACCATACCTGTTAATCAAACCTATGCTAAGAGGCAAAGGTTAAAAACCATTCTCTGAATAGGAATACACCGAGGAAACAACAGGCAACATAGTGGCAGAAAGAACTGATAGTGTGCATACTATCCCTTTATTTCGAGGTATTACAAAAGGCAATAGAGCACAGAGGTATCTTCCTTCAGGGCTCCTTCTGGTCAAAGTCAGTATATCAAAGAAAAGTACAAAGAAATCAAGGCAAGGAACGAAAAAATAAAGGCTCAAACCTATGCTCATTATCTCAGAATGGCTCCAACGAACCAAACAAGGTTGATTTTAGCCTTCGACATAAATGAGGGAAAGATGCAAATGAGCTTTCTTAAGCCAACTGTGCAACAACCAAAATCAATGGCTGACTATTTGAAAACTGATTTTGAAGTTTTGGAAAAATAAATTCACCCAATTGATCAAATAGAGCTACATAAACAAATAGGTGAAATTGTCTACTCTACATTGACCAACAAAGCAATCACAACTCATTAACTACATAACTCACTGAATAACGCATCTGCATAGCTTCAATTGGAAAAGGCCTCTTCTCAGGCCAAAGACACTAGAATAAATACTTTAGAAGACTTGGTCATAGAGATGGGACATGATCCCAAGGATGTCAAAGTAGAAGAGCAATTAATAAAGAAGAAAAATGATGACATAGTTGCACTAAAGAAGTAGCTCAAGATTCCTCCTCCTCACCATCCTCAAACTGCTAAAGTTTTAGAAAAAAAAAGGAGGAAGAACTTATGGACCTGGCCCCTAAGTTGAATGATCAATTAAAGGAAATTGAGAAAGAATTTGAGAATTTAATATAGTCCAAGCAAAGTGAGCTGGCCACCACTCCTTAGACTGTAATACCTATGGTTTCCACTGTAATACCCTCCACCCTGGCAACTTCCTTGGCACCAACAATTCCAATAGTAACAGCATTGCCAGTAGCAGGTACTACTTCAGCCACAGGTGCATCGACCAACATAGGGATAACAATAGAAAAGGCATATGAGTTGGTTAAGGCTATGGAACAAATGAGCATCTAGGCTACATAACTCAAGAAACCTAGAGAGCAAGTCACAAGCCTAGAAACTTGTTGTTCACTTGCAGAAATACAACACAAAGAAGAAACTCAGAAAAACCAAAGGATGGTAGAAAGAATAAAAATCCTTGAAAATTATTTGACTCTAGAAAAGCCATTGGGAGACATCAGTGATATAATGTGGACCAATATCATTGATTCCATTAATGATATTTGGTCTTCCATTCAAGTTATTTTTGAGAAAATTGAATTAGTCAAAATAGCCATGGAAGCCATACAAAAGACAAAGGAAGAACTAGGAGACAAGCCTAAGGAAGCAAACCAGTTGATAGATTTTTTTAGCAGTAGAAATAGGTACCAGCTGAATGAATTAGAGATTCAAGACAAAATAGCAACTATTATTGAGATAAATAAGGTTCTTACTAAAAGGAACCTGATGCTTAACTTGGAGAAAAGATGTCAAAACATTCAACCAAACATTGATAGCTTCATCTTAAAATATGATATTTTGAAAGAAAAAGGACTTCCTAGTCCTCTGGTCATACATGACAAATTAATGACATAGGAAGATTACGTTGAAAAACTAAGTAAACAATCCAAGAGCCAAGCTAGTTCTTCAGGACTAAAAGGATTGCCTACAAGAAAGGTACTTTATGATGGCCTGGAGAATCTTTTCTACATAAAACATGAATTCAAGCATTTGTTCACTAGCAAACCCAATTTTTCCAAATATACAGAAGCTGATGAAGTCTACAGGAAAATGATTAGAATAAAATTACCAGATAATGAATGGTGGACAAGTTTAAAAAATTTACTATAAAGTTACTATAGTAAATATGTGGGGTGAAATATGTTTGTCATGGTAAAAATAGGTAATACAGGATTAATCAGCACAGGTAAAGAGTATAAGTAGGTCAAAGATAAGAGTGAAATCCAGCACATAACTACCACAACAACTGCAAGAGCCAAATCTGAATTCCAATAGCTAGCACCTTCACAAATAGAGGGACAGCAAGAAAATAGTTTTCCATCTGTCTCTATCTCCGTGTTGAAGATATTTTTTGTTTCCTAGAATAAATCTCATATGGTTATGAGATATTTTGTATTAAATTTTGTATAAATACTTCACAAGTTTAAGTAAGTAGGGTGGATTAAAAGGCATTTCTGGAGACATTTTTTTTTAAGCTAAGGAGCTATTGTACTCAAGACTGGACTGGTTTACTGGACTATGAAATAAAGTTGAGGACATTTCACTCGATTCTTGTGCACAATTGGAACAAATAAGTTTCATTTTCTCATGTTTAAATCTCATTTTCTCTTTATGTTATGAAATATTCATATGTGTTTCTTATAAAATCTTAAAAGAAAACAAGGAATGATATCATCAGAATTAGCTTAAGTGCTCTCTATTTTAATTGTTTGCTTTATTTATGTTTTTTGCTAAATTGCATTGGTCCGAGGATTCTTAATTTCCCATTTACTTCCGTAGTTTATTTCTCTTTTGGCCCATAGTACAGTTTTCTTCATTGCCCTATGCTACTAGCCATCCTTCCTTTTTTTCATCCCAATCCTAGTTAAGGATTCTTCATTGCCCTTGGCCTTAGTTAGGACTTTCCATCCATTGAAACCTTCAGATTTGTTCTTGTTGTGTTAGCCTTCCCTGTGAACTCTTACCTCAATGATAAATCAAACCTAGTTAAGCCTTTCTTAATTTACTCCATAGCCCAATGGCCTAAATATTTTCTCTGCCCATCTATCTTCTTAATTCCACCACCTAATCAAAACAAACAACCCTGAACATTAAGAACTAGCCTAAAAACTTATTCAAACAACGTCAAATCATAAAGAGAGATCCCTCTCTGGACTTAGGTTGGCTAGAACCTAGGTCTAAAATATTGGTTTGTGGTTACCTCGAGCTATTACTTCTTTGAAAACTTCTAAGGAAAAAACCTACATGATAACAGTATGAATGGTGAATATTGTTATGTATAAATGAAAGCATACAGATAAGTTAAGTTAATCAACTAATATCGAGTTACTAGTAAGGATTTGGGTAATAACACTATTTGGTCCCCAAGTAGGGTTGCGCGAAGGCAGAATCACAGGTTGCGAGGTACTGGTAGGTGCGCGTAGCGACGTGCGTGCAGGGGCAAACCTCGGATCACTTGGAACCCATCAGACATCCCCGAGGTGCGGAAACCCGTTTCTAGCACCCTCCCATACTACTTTGAGTGAGACCTCAGTCCGTGCTCCACGGACTGTTTCCGAAAGGGCCGATAGTACTAGGGTTTGTTTGGCTAAATCACCTCCGAACCTGCACCAAGCCCCAACCAGCCAACATAATGCCTCCCAATGACCAGAGAGCCAAAGTTTCTCTCTTACCCACTCTATGTCAGTGACTATGGATGAAAAACTTTAGATATGTGCCATTGAATGAGATCCAAAATACCCTATCTCAGAGAAAACATTTTGCTTGTGATCTCAGACCCAATGAAGACTTTCATCAATGAACCTATGCAAGTCAAGACAAAGTAGAATAATAAAAAAAAAACATAACTTGAGTGTGTGTCCAAATGAGCTCGAGATTTCTTCATAGGTTGTCTTGAGGATTTACTTGGGGTTAAGAATGACCCAAGTTACCCAACTGGTTAGGGTTGACCCATTCCATAATGAATGAATTAATAAAATAATCTAAAACTTAACTTCTGCTTGACCGACTAAAGTGATCTTTAGGTCCATTTTGATCCTCTCAAAAATAGGAATTTAATGTAAGCATCACCTTTGTCATCTGAGATGTCCAATGTGGAATTTTACCATGGTTGAAAAATTTAACAAAATGAGTTGCATGACTTGATGAAATTTTGCACGTTTATTGTATCTCATAGATAGCTACAGGGTAGATCTACATATGGAAATGATGGTGCATGATTCTAAAAACCAATGAATAGTCTCTAATCCGAGATTCTATCTATGTGACTCATCATCCTTTCCTGAAAAACATCATAGATATCACACCAATTGTTTCATAGATGCTTTGTTTTTGTTGACATGTTAAGTTGAATTTCGAATAACTAAGAACAATAGGAACTAAATTTTATTTTGTAAATTATATTATGATGATATTGTAATATTTGATAGTTAAAGTTTCCAGACATTGTGGATACTGAAGGTTTATGTAATTTGCTTGTATAATATACGAAAAAGAAGGAAAAAATGTTGGATTATGAGCAAAATAACTCTATTTTTGTGTGTTTATCAAATTATATGATTTTTACATTGCCAAGACTAGAAGATAATGATCAATGAACCAAATATTCTTGTTATGGTGTACTAATTCTATGTTTCTTTAGTGACAAATTTTCCTTTCTATGTGATGCCCATTAATGGTTTGTAATTTTATGTTTAAATAAAGGGAATTGATAGAATTCATTATTTTAATTCTTTGTTTCATATATTTTAAAAATATGTACTCTTTCTTCTAAAGCTACTAGGATTCATGTCTCATGCCCTACTATAGTAGATTGTTGCTTATTAATTCTTCTTCCATCTCAAACAATATTTTGATAGGTCTAAATTTTTTCATCTACCCTGTCTCTATCCATATTGATCAGCCAATGTCTTGGTAATTGCCTCATACCCAACCAAACCCTGTTTCAACAAAACTCAATGGAAGATGTAGCCATTTTTAAAGATAGATCCAATTACTAATATTTTAGTCGTTATATTGTCAGAGAGATCCCTCTTTAGATTGAAGAAGCTATCCTTCACTCTACAAGCTTGGTTTGAAAATGTTACCTTAGGAATTTATTTTTCATAGCCAAGAGGAACTTTTGAGTGATAACACCTATCATTATCTACCTTACAACTTCTGATCTCCACTTTCAAACTTCTCAATGTATCTATTGTTCAAGGGAATACTCATCTCCATATTGTTCATCTGATCTATTCTTCTGGTAATATTGATCGTCTCCTTGCAAACATACCATATCAGATAAACCAAACATAAACATGATCAAGCATACCTCAGTGAAGTTCAGGGGAGGATATGTTGTCTGTAAAATTAATCCAAATTAGAAAAACATATGTATATATAATGAAATCAACATATCAACCATATCAACATCAACATCATCAACCTCTACATGATGACACAACTGTAACAATGACTATCACAATGCATGTTTAACAATAACATAAACAACTAACATGCATGCATGACAAACACATTTTTCCCATCCAGTCCAAGTATTTGAACCTGGAAGCTCTAATACCAATCTGTAACCACCCTATCCCACATTTAACCAATTTCACCAGCCTGCCAAGGTAAACATGAGACGAAAAGTTTCCATGACATGACCTGGCATCCAAGCTCCAATTAAGGAAGTGGGGCCTACAAAATGACCACAAATTGACAACTTACAACATTTCTCAGGGCTACAGGACACTTAGGGCTAAAGAACCACCCCATGTGACCAAACCCTAAGTTGGCGCTCCGTTTCATTGACCTATGCTCCTAACCTCATGCATGACAAGGCTTGAGTGCAGTTGAAGGAGTCTGACCTCATGTACAACACTACCTGAGTGTAGTTGTCACCCTAATTGTCCAGTTTATAGAGTGTGGTCACATGATATGAGCCATAATTCTAGGTTAGCCTTTAGACCACCGCACAGAACTGCCTAAGACTCCTCATAATCATTATTGACATGACAACAAAGCTAAAAATTCAAACTCAAATAAAAAACTTGACCTATACTGACTAGAACATACTAATCATTTCGTCAAACACAAGGAAAACATGTAAGATATAGGTCATGAATGCATATATTATCATAAAGTTATGATATTCATCTAAGAATCACCAAGAAGGAATTATTCACTCTCCACATATTTATAGTAACACTTATCATTCCATAAATTCATCAACCAATCAATAACTAAACCATTCATGACAAGGGCCATAAATACCATACATCATATAACCAACAAATAAACCATGGAAAATAAATCATAATATCACCATATTAATCAATATATATACTCATAGATCACAATATAAAATACCTCTTATTAACATATGAAATTTCCAACCAAGTCAGTGACTTCCACATACCACCTAACCATAGATTAGGCTAAACAAAATCTCTCTTTCATCTAATCACCCCCATGCCATATTCCAAGAATGGATGTGGGATCTCATGGAATAAATCAAAACAAAAGTAAACCAATGCTTCCAAAGGAAAAACTACCTCAACCCTCAACCAATGATTCCACCTCATGGTCATATATCACTAACAACAATCAGATTGGTCTCTATCCAAGTTTTCTAGGGCTCCAAGAACTAGTAACTCAACTCGTAATCTTTGAGCGCTCTAGATAATTTGTCCGACCTAGCTCAAAGGACTAGTAACTCAACCCACTAAGAGCTCCAAAGTGTTAATTCCAACATAGGCTCTAGGATTAGTAACTCAACCCAAGTTGTTCTAGGGCTTCCAGAGTGTTTGTTCCAACCCACATCCATAAGGAATTATGAGCACCAATAAAAAAAAAATCAATTGGAAAAAACCCACAACACCATGGCTATCTAGAAAATGGAAAGGTGAAGATAAAACCATTGTCACTCCACATAATCCTCCATGCCAATGAAAACACATAACTGGAAACTAACATGCATATACCATGCATCCATCAATAAACAAGGAAATCACATATGAAACTTGTTACCTGAAAAGCAATCTAGTTGTAGTTATTGATCCACCAATTCCCTTGCACTTACCTTCTTTCCTTTGCCTTCTTTCTCCAAATCCAATGTATGCCAAAGTGCTCCAAGAATGCTCTAAGTGTGCAAGAGTATGAAAGAATGAGATAATAAAAGAGAGCTCCAAAACTGAACTGAAAAAAGATAGCAACAAATCCTGAGAAGCCTTTTTATCATTGATTCCTCTCTTTTCTTCATTTTCCTTCATTTTTCCTTTAATTTCCCTCTGATGCAAATTTTTGACCTTGCATCTCCCTTTTCTCTTATTTTCCTTTATTTTCATAAATAAAAGCTAATTAATGCCTTTTTTCCTTTGTCAATTTCCATAGCCATTAATTAATCAGTAGTAATACCCATCACTATATTTTTCCCAACATTCATCTTGGAATATGTGTCCCATGACCAGGGAAAATTTTAAGAACCACCCTAAATATATATGCATAATAAATGGGCTAATCCCCATGATACATAGGAAAAATGGGAGGCAATTTTATCAATAATATAATATGTATATATAATTTTTTTGGCAAATCTCTCACCGGATTATATTATCTTGTACAGTGATGGAGAATCTTTCACTGAATTATAAAATCTTGTAAGATCTTGGAAAATCTTTTACTGAATAATAAAACATTGTGAAGTGTTGGCGAATTTTTTGTTAAAGTATGAAACCATATGATAATAAGAAAATATATTCATTAAATTGTAAGATATTAACATACATGTTTGGAAAAAATAAACATAATTTTCTCTTCCTACAAACAATGTTCCAAGTTTTAGTGGCTGTGTTTGTCAAGGTTATTACAATACACTCTTTCATATCCTTATATTAGTTTTGATAATATTCCACAACAAAGTTCTTGTAGGTGTTGATATTGACAACGAGTTTTGTCAAGGTAGGAGAGATTAATCTTTTCTCTACAACTTTTTTCAAGCTACCACCTTTATCAAGCTATCAAATTTATTTCTCATCCATAGACTCCAACTGTGAGATAAAAAAAAAAAACACATCAAGTTTGTTTACCCCAACACACCAACAAGTAGCAAGGTCCAACTATATTATATAAGAAAGTATTAGGTATCTCTAAGGCTTGAAGGGGATCTAATTGAAAGAAGTGACCATTGTGAGAATCTTTCCAATCAATATATGAATACATAAATGTATATTTATTATTATTTTAATTCGAAATCTTCAATTAAATAATAAAATTTAATTACGTCTCTCCCAATCTAAATTTCTTATTATCATAATTCACTACCCTCATAGGTCTCACATTTTTTAACAATGTTGTAACATGTAGATTAATTTCCTTTTTGGTGAAAAATCTCCACCTTTTAGGAAAATATGGTGCAGTGGCTCCAACCCCTACAGATCATTAGGACAAACTAAGAATAGCACAGAAGATGAAAGGTTGTACAAACCAGCTTATTTTTCAAACAACAAATCCAACATCAGCACCTAAACTTTTTCATGAAGATATCATATTGACAATGTTTGAAAAATGGTGAGAAATTTTCTGGGAGGGTAATGCGAAAAGAGTGATAAGGTTTCATTGTTTTGAATTTTTTTTTTTAAATCAGAAAAAGTTAAAAACCAATATTAATGGAGATATTGGTATTTTTTACTAAATTTTGTGAAGTGACTAAATGTAGCTTTAACCATTCACCTTAAGATGTTTTTACAATATAATTTCCTAAATCTATTTAATATCTTCATTATCATAAAAGCCAACCTATATCCATCTTAAATCCACATCTACCACTCTTAGGGTGATGAAATCTATTTATCCCTCTGAGCACTTGGTAGACCCAGAATTAACATGGATTTAAGATGATAGAATTTCCCCTTTAAATAGTCTATGCTCACATGAATACCATGGTAGTACCATGGGTTATCATAAACCTGGAGCTTAAAAATTACTATTAGTAATTTATAAGAATTAATAAAATTAATAGTTGATTTTTATTTTTATTTTTTATTTTAACCAAGCTAAAATGTTTAACATACATTAAATTACAACATTCATTTTTACTCTTGATCCACCAAGCCCCGAGAGGGGTCAAATATTTTTTCACTCTATGCTAGTTTTCATATCAAGATATTTGATCCCTCTCGGGACTTAGTAGATCCAGAGTAAAGATGGATCTATGTTGGTTTAATTCTCCCATTTAAATAGGCTACATTCCACGTGAATACCATGGGTCAATATCATGTCCCATTTTTATTTTTATTAATACTAATATTAGGGTTAATAATGTTTTTTGCATGGTATTAATAATAATATAGTCCATGGTATTTGGCCCATAGTATTTTGCCCATAGGTTTCACCTAAATATAACGCATTTTTTTAGTGTTCTTAAATATAGGGTGACTTATGGAGTAAATATAAAAAAATGTTTTATTTGTTTACCATACCTCTCGTTTATTTATATTTTTATTAATTTACCATACCTCTTTTAAAATATGGTATTTGGTCCATAGGATTCACTTAAATAAATCCTCTTTTTTGAGCCTTCATAAATAGAAAGAGGGTTATTGTTTAAATATAAAAAAAGGTTTTATTTATTTACCATATGCCTAGTTTATTTATATTTTTATTTATTTACCATACCATTTGAGTAAGTATAAAAAAAGGTTTTATTTATTTACCATACCTCCACTTTATTTATATTTTTTATTTGTTTACACCCTTGCATGTATATAAGGTGACTTATGGAGTAAATATAAAAAAATGTTTTTTTATTTACCATACCTCTCATTTATTTATATTTTTATTAATTTACCATACCTCCTTTATAAATACGGTATTTTTCCCATAGGATTCACTTAAATAAAACCTATTATTGAAAATTAGGGTGAATGGAAGGTTGTAACTCCTAATTTCAAGGGCTAAATTTAACTTTTCACCCTCTCCCTTAAAATAAGGTGGGCTATTTGAGGCGATTTGTAAAAATGTACTATGATACAAAATATTTGCCCACTAAAAATTTAAAACCCCTTAATTTCCCCAAAGGGCAAACATTCGCCCCTAAAATTTTCCATGTCCATGACCTTGGTCTTATATTTTATTTACATGGAAAATAAACCAAAGGTTGTTACACATCCACATCCTTGAGTTAGGGCCATAAAAATTTGCCTTGTAGGTTGATGTAGCTACAAGAAATATAAAATAATAATGTGGCCACTAAAAAAGAAAAAGAAAGGTTAAAATGAAAAATATGGTCGGGACATAATTAGCATATGGGAAAAACCCTAGCATGAGCTCTACCCCCTCATTAGCCATCACCCATTTCATGACCACTAGGTGATCCATCACATCATAAGGAACCCTTGCATGTCCCAAACCTGATGAGTGCTAAATTAACTCATATTTAAGGGGTAAATATATGCTATATCATAAAATAAAGCTTGGAGACTTGTGTTGTTCCTATATCAAAGTATTATAAAAAAATAAGTAAAAGGTGCACTAGAGGAGTGGAAAAACTAGGTTGGGGAAAGGGATAAATCATGCATCCATAATTTCTCCCTCTATACATCTATAGACTCAGGATAATGAACCTCCAATAGTTGATCCCATGAGCATAGCACCTAAAAATGAAGTATTTCCCCTCCATTGTCATTATTATCACTAACGCCTATGAATTGAAGAGTTCACCTCAGACTTGTCACATTTAATAAGAGGTTGGAAAGACCTAATAAGGTGGATTACCTAGACACCTCTAACAAGGTAGGGAACACTTTTATGGTACTTGTTCTAGTTAGATATTTCAAGGTGATCGTAATTTGAAGTCTTATTATGTCCTTAAAAATTAAGTGTGGCCCACTATGATGCATTTATGGTAATTGTCTCTAATAAGTAGTTGCTTTCACTTTAGTTTAAGTTGATTTTTCCAGGTGGTTCTTCTTAGAGCTGCAAAGGCCTTGAAGGAACACTCATTCCATTCATTCTTTACATTATTCGCAAGTTGTACACTTTTTCAGAGAAGTTACAACCTTGTAGATGAAATTTTTCCCATCCATAGAAAAATGTTGGGAACTTTGATGATCCTGACAATCGAGTGACACCTGAGAGCACCCTTAGATTTTTAAACAATAATCTCACTTTTCTTGGCATTGAAAATTCTTGATGATGTACCCAGTGGACCCAACATGCCCCCAAGATGGCCTTAACATTATTTTGATTTAGAGTCTAGATGATGATGACCATCCAAGGATGACTAAGAAGGGCTTGCACCAAATCATGAATCCCCAACATGAGAGAGAAATTGCACCATGTTGTATTGGTGGCACTCATGGTGCTAACAAGGGCACCTAGGGCTGGCTTTTGGACACAAGGAGTTGTATTAAGGCTTGATTTTAGTACTCTTCCTCAATTAATTATGATGGTTGGAGGTGCATCTACTCCTCATCTTGAACTTTTAGAGCATTGTTATCCCTAAACTGGCATCATGTCATGCTTGGACAGGGTTTTGACCCACACGTGTGGGAAATTATTAGCTTATTTTATTATATTGAGCTGCAGGGTTGGCTTGTAACCCATTTACTTCATGTTCACTCAAAATTAAACTTGCCATAGGGATTTTATAAAAATTAACAGATGTTATTGACCTCATATAAGTAGAGAATCACTGCATTTTATCTTTTCATCATCACATAAACAATTCTCTTATCTCCTTGCTAGAGAGTGTGAGTTTCTATTTTTGTTCTAGTTGGAAATATGTAGTAATTTTCATGGTGCGATTCATTGAATTGGAAATCCTTTTTTTGGGACATTTCTTTGGGATTGAAAGAAGATGCTTCGTAAAGAATTTTGTGAGTTGTTAATGGCTTATCATTAAAATTTTACATGCTTTATGTAATAAAGTAGGACTTCTTTGTGCCATGGTTAAATTCTCTATATTTTATGAAATATTGCCATAATATTGTATAAAAATTTGTATTTTTCAAAGCCCATAATGAAACTCTAAATGTGCAATCATTATTTAATTCATCCCCTGACAAAAGAAATATCTAGGGTTTCAAGTAGATACCTCAAGCATCCCCCCTTACTCCATAAAACTTTTTTTTCTTGAATTTTATCCATGAAATTGACTCCATTTTAGCTCTAAGAGAACAAAGTAATAGCAATTGGTGTGTCGGTCACTCAAAACCTAATAAAATATATATTCTCTCTCTTTTATCTATTTTTCCTATGCAAATTTAGGGTTAGGATAAATTTAGGGCTTTTTATTTTATGGATGAAATTGAATTATTTCAGATAAAAACATTTCTTTTAATTTAGGATTTATTTTGGATATTTATTTCATCCAAAATATAGCATTAAAACTATATAAAACCTAATATTTAAGTTTGAAAACACCCCAGCACATGTTGAAAATCTTTATTTATCCTAAGCTCCCTAGCCTATTTAATGATCTTTGTCCTTTGTTAATTAAATTTTTGAGGTCATTTCCCATATATCTTGTTTTCTACATGCCATTTAATTCCCTATCTATTGATAACCATTAAAACCATAACTTGTAGCAACCCCTTTGTCCTTCAAGGTCTTAAGGGAAGATACCTTAAGTTTGGTCCCTTCTTATCTCAACCTTTCTAAGGTTTGGTCGGTGCTTTTATTTCCTTTTCTACCCTATTCCTCATTAAATGTTGAATATTTTTTAATTGATTATTTCTCAAAACCATAAGGTTCCTTACAAGCCTATCTTTGAACATCTAAACATTAGGATTTTCCTCTAAGGAATCCTCTCTTGTTTGGATTTCATCTACCACTAAAGTGATAAATATAGTGCATCAAGGTGATAATGGGTGCTTGTATTTTGTTACCCTTCACCTAGGTCACCCAGTGAGGCATTAAACTAGGTATGCTTGATTTTATAGTAACACATCTACAACCATTTCCAAGGAGGAGTTGAGTCAACCTCCTTGAAATCTGATGCCTAGCTTCGTTTTTTCATTGAGCTTATTCCATAGATAAAGATAAATCTACTCGTCTAGTGACTCCATTGGATGAAAAAATACCTAGCCCTTCATTGAGCTTTAAATGATTCAATCCTTGTAGGGTGAAGCAAGCATCATTCAAGGCATTTTGATTTCATGCTAGTGACTCCACAATTGATTGTCATGCAAGATTCGAGACAATGCCTCCTTGGGATTTGCATGAAATGCACACTACAATAGATTTAAGGATATTCTTGGATATCCTAATCATTATGGTATATATTATATGAAAATTGCTCCAAAATGTGATGGTGAACCTTCTTTAGCTATGGATCCTGTTGAAAAATTCACCAAGTATGCTTTAGAGATCAATATGGTTCACGAGGATGATCTCATGGGGTTATTCATTAATTCTCTTGGGACTCATCAAATTTAATGGGTTAAGTATTCCTATGAACCTAAAATCATCCCTTCTATTAAGGTATTCATTGAAAATTTAATGAGTATCGAGAGCTAACATTTTGAAGCTATGAAGATAGTCTTTGAGATTTCACCATAACTCTTCAAAAGGAGTGTCTCTTTGATTCCTCTACTGATGTCGAGGTTGAAGGAGAAGAACATCATGACAAAAGTAAAGGCCATGATAGTGATGAAAAGGATCTTGTTAGAAATGAGCCTTGTGTTCCATGTGATGATCATGAGGACATTATTGCTACTTTTTTTGAGCCACCTTCACTTCCTCCTAGTATCATTCCTTAGTCATTTTTAGATTCCATGATTTTTGAACACGATAAGCCAACTTTGGTTGCCCCTTTTGAATCTAATGAGAAAATTATTTTTCAAGACCTTTCCCCTCAGTCGTCTTCCTTCTCATGCAACTTGTATCATGTCTTAAGTGACATCAATGAGAGTTGCAGTCTAGAGATAAATTTTGAGAAATAGTTCCATAAATTGAATATTGATTGCTCCATATTTAGGATGCAAGAGAGGATCCAATGGTGTAAGCCAAATTTTTCCTTTCCCTTTTCATTCTTGACTCCCCTTCATGATCCATTTGTTCATTTTATTTTCCCACCACCCACCCTTATTTCTCTAATTTGGTAGCTTAGTATTATGAGACAGTGATTACTAATTGTGATATTGTTTTGGTCTATATCTTAATTAAGCACAGGGGTAAGGGGTGTGATATTGACTTAATAATATGTTGTCTTCATTGGTTGTATGACTATAATTAGTTAACATAT
The DNA here is from genome assembly GCA_000404065.3 of Pinus taeda. Taxonomy (NCBI): domain Eukaryota; kingdom Viridiplantae; phylum Streptophyta; class Pinopsida; order Pinales; family Pinaceae; genus Pinus; species Pinus taeda. Next base: position 108,135 of record APFE031615079.1, read on the forward strand.
GGTGTAGTACATGTTAGTTATCTAGTCACATAGCATTTGTCTCATTATTACATTTGGGCTGAAATTTAGACGGTGGAATTCGATGAAACAGATAAAATCAGAAAAAGCATCGGAAATGAAATGCATTTTTTTTTTTTCTAAAATCCCGACACTCGTCAAATATTCGATGGGAGTTATTTTACCATCGAATATTCAACGCTTTATAAAATATGAAAATGTGTTGTCCAATTTCCGACAAATGGAAAATAAGCATTGCATAACATTCAATTCTGCCACTAATGGTTTTTTCCACTAATAATGTCTAATATGGGACCGCTTTACATTGAGTTTAACTAATTAAAAATAAATATACATTAATATTATAACTATATATAATATAATTAAATATATTAGTATTAATATTATATATACTGATTATATATATAGATATAATAGTATATAGATATATATATATAATATATATATAATATATAATATATATATATATATATATATATATATATATACTATCTCTATATATATATATATATATATGAGTTACAATTGTTTTGAAAAGTTTATGTTTATTTTGAGGTTGATTTTTTAACAAAATCTTCAATGAAAGTTTGGTGACAAAAAATGTCGCATAACATTCATCAAGGAGACCAAGGATATGTGGGATCCGCATCGAGGGTTTCTGAGGATTGAAGATGTTATTTCCCTTGTAGAAATTGCAAGGGGTTGAGGGCAAGGAAAATTATAATAAAATCAGCTAAAAACATTGTAAATACTATTGACACACTTAACGCGGACATGAATATCATCCATTTGTAAATTATTTCTTATATGTCTTTGTATTATAGATTTTTTTTGTCAATCTTTATATGTATATTTTATTTTAGATTGTATGTCTTTGTATTGTAAATTGTATTGTATTTCTATTGTAAATGTATTTTATAATATTCTTTTGGGAGGTGTTTGATCTATGTTGTCATCATGATGTGGACTAGAAATATTATTTGATTATTTTCGTTAGGTTTGATAAGGGGTTAGGTAGATTTAGGGTTTAATTACTTTATGGGCTTAGGGATAGGGGTTATTGTTTAAGGTTTTAGGGCTTAGGGGTTAGTGGTTTAAGGGCTTAAGGGAATGGTATTAAGGTGTTAGGGGCTCATTGCATGCTTAGGAGGTTAATTAGGACCTAGAGGATTTAGAGGTTAATCATGGGTTTTTATGGAGCATTATTAATAAGTTTTTAAATTATAATATGCAATATATGACATTAAGAACTAATATGACATTATAATGATGAATGCAAAATAATATAAATATGTTTTTTAATATGGTCATGACTATATATCTCAAAAAGTGTCTCACTTCCTACATGTCAAGAAAAGTAACATTTTTCTTAGACTTTTTTAACCTATTCTTAAATATCTTGATAAATTGCACAAGCATCAGCGTTGATTTGTTGTATTTGTTTCTTGGTCTCACCTAAGTTGTCTTTCTCTTTCTTTTTGTTGTCTTTGTTTTCATTATATATTATATTTGTAAACGATTGTTATATCGTCATTTCAATATTTTCTATATATATTAATATATTACTTTATTGATTGTAATTGTATTGTATGGGCCCCTAGTGTATTGCTTCACAAGGAAGAGGTGGTTGTAATACAAGCACATGTTCAAGAACATGGAGCACTTAAAATTGATGATCAAGCTAATGATCCTATGGAAGAATAAAAATGATGTTAGTAACATAGTTGAAGAAGATGGGACAAATAGATTGATCCAAGAGGCATTTAATAATGTTGGAACTAATAATGATGGAAAGCATTATCATGACCATGATTTTGATATATATGTACTTGAGAAGGAAAATAAACCTCTTTATGAAGGCTCAAAAACATCTCCTCTTTGTTATATTGTTGTTGGTCAACTTAAATGCGTTGAATGGTTTTTCAAACCCATGTGCAACACAACTCCTAAGGTAAATATATTTTGTGACATTTAGTACTATATACATGATAAAGAAATTATTTTTTCCATTGTTTTTAATGTTTAATACATTGATCATAATTTCATTAATTTTTAACATTTGTATGCAATGTGTATGATTAATATTCATTAGTACATTAACCAAAACTATTTTTTTTATGTTGTAGATTATTAGGTGAAATTTTGTTACCATCGTCAAATGCTTTAATTATTACATACCTATATTTACATGCAATTATGAAAGTTATTGCAATGGAGTATGAATCTATTCTTGCATGCCCTAATGATAATATTCTCTAATATAAAGAACATGCATTAAAAGACAAATTCCCAAAACTTAATGAGAGTAGATATCAAACTAATAAAAGAACAAAAAAGGTGCCTCACAAGGTTCTTTGTTATATTCCCATACTTCCATGTCTATGAAAATTGTTCAGGTGCAAAAGAATAATAGAACTTATGGATTACCATGCAATGAATAGAAGTAAAGATGATGTTCTTTGAATGCTTGTAGATGGATCTAAACTTAGGAATATAGAGGAAAAATGGCCAGAGTTTAAAATAGAGCCTCGTAATCTTAGGATTTCATTTGCAACTGATGATGTCAATCCATTTGGAGATCCCAAATCTACTTACTCAATGTGGCATGTTTTTTTATCAGCAAAACATTCCTTTGTGGATGTCAATAAAGAGGGAGCACATAATGTTGACAATGATTGTTCCCAATATTAGTTTGTCAAGAATAATTTTTTTAACACAATAACATCTCATTTGTCTTGTTTGTTTCATAATTATGTCCTATATTTTTTATTTACTCATATATGTTCAATTATGCCTTATAATTATGTCTTACAATTTTTTTTTTATTTACTCATATATGTTGTAATTGTGTATTGTATGTTTAATCAATTAAGTAAGTACCAAGTCAAAGATATGAATGCATATAGAAAGCCTCTTATTGATGAGTTAGTGGAGTTATTGAATTGTGTCACTATGAATGATATCTCTAGACCAGTAGATGCACAAAGGGAATTTTAATTCCATCCAATGCTTGTATGGACATTTCACGATGCCCTAGAGCTAACACATTTATGTGGTATTTTATAATGTTACCCTACACTTTAATAGTGTTTAATTTTATGAAGTTAATTTCATGTCTGTTTTTTAAATAGTTCAACATTCTTTGTATACTTAAAGTAATTGATATAAAGATTATTCCATCTCTTCATATCTTTAAACAAAGGGTAAATTTGTTTGTCAAGAATATGGTCCTAAGATGAAATCTCATCATTCAAGAAGCTTAGGAAATGAGGTGTTTGATGAGTATAGGAACTTCCTTTCTAAGAACCACAGATACCAAAGTACCAAAAGGCATCTTTTCAATGGGAAAGAAGAGTTTGGATTAATACCATGGAGAATGACACCTCATGCATAGAAATTATAGTATAATAGAGTCTCTCAAGGTATGGATCGAATTATCTATGTATCAATATATATGATGTGTTTGGATTATTTTATATTTTTATGGAATTTTCTCCAATGTACTAATTGACAGGTTATATTTTTGTTATATAATCTTTAACTATGATTCATGTTATAGGTTATAAACACATTAATAACAAGGAACTTTGATGAGGAATGAAAAGTTATCCCAAGAAATTCAATAGACTCCCCTACCATGAGCACCTAGAAATTGTTCATTTGTTTGATAGAATGCACATTCAGAGCAATGTAACAGAGACCTTATGGAGAATGTTAGATGCAAGGAGAGATAAAGAAAAATTGTCAAGATTTGTAATGATAATAAAGAGGCCATCCATGCATTGCAAAGCGTGACTCATTCAAATAGTGATGGAGATAGCCAAAATATTAGCGCCCTTTCATGGTTATTGACCAAGCAACGAAGCAAGGATATTAAAGAGGTTATTGAAAAAAATAAATTTCAAACTAGATTTTCTTCAAACATAAAGAATATCCTAACAAAGAAAGGTGAATTAGGTGGGGTAAAAAATAATGATTGGCATACATTCATTAAGGTATTTATTTTGGTGTATATATTTATACATTGATGAAACGTCTTGTTAATTAGTGTTCTTTTTCTACTAATTTGGGAAAAAATAAAGATCGATATTTATTTTTGTTACAATATGTTCTACCTCTATCTCTCCCAGAAAACTTTGACAACAATGTCAAACAAGTTATATATGATCTTGGAAAATACATGGGGTAAGTGGAGATCTATGTGAAAAGTGCTATTGTTCAATAAGTTGTTGTGTCGCATATTTTTTAATACATGTGTTTTACTTGTCATCATGTACTATATATGTTTTTTGTTGAAAGATGTGATTTTATTGCTTCATTTATAAATGGTTGTCATCTAAAGAAATCGATAACAAATATATAAAGTATTTGAGGAAATAAATTCCTCATCTAATGTGTGAAATGAAAAAGTATCTACCTTCATCATTTTTCAATGCACAAGAAAACTACTTCAAATACCAAGTCAAGGATATTGAAAAGTGTAGACATTTACACACAAGATCAATATGGATGGTTGAAAGGCACTTGAAATAATTGAAGGCTTTGGTCAAACAAAGAGCACATCCTAAGGGTTATATGGTAGAAGGATATATGGTATATAAAACCATGGTTTATATTCATTAATAGAGTCATGAAATAAGAAAAATTAGTAATGTATTGGATCACATTTGAGATGTCAACTCCGAGGACAAATTTGAAGGGGAGCACCTATTGGGGAAAGGTAGAATGAGAAAAGTGAGATGTAAGTAGATAGTGGAGATTTACAACACATTTGACCTTTTTTTATGTACATCGCACTTATTTAATTTTTAGTCTTCCTGCATAATCCATTATTATGAAGGTATAACATGGTAAATAATTATATATATACATGAATTGTTTTATTTTAATACAATCATTCGAGAGCGGGATGCAATACATTATACATTGCGAACAATCTTGATTGGATGAAGGTATGGATTGAATGATGCAAACACGCTAATAATGGTAGGTTATCATGGTATGGTGTGTTACGTTGGTCAAAGAAGCTCAATGTAATGTATATATCAATATTACACAGAGGGAAATTGATATAGCATATAGTTTAAAAGATTATTCGGTAAGCATATTCACCCATACTACTTAGTTTTTTTACAATTATATTGATGCATATGGTGTGTTGTTTTATTAATTTGCAAAATTTACAAGTATAAATATGCTTATAAATTAATAATGCATTTTTTATGTGTTTGATGTTTTGTAGTTGAAACACCACAACAAAATTTGGTGTGATGGCCGCAAATTTCACATCAAAAGGTTGGATGAAAAGATGAAAACTTTTGATAGTGGGATAAGTGCAATATTTCAAGTTATAAATGTCTCCTCTAGAGGTGACAAACATCCATAACTCTCTGACAATTGATACTATGGGTATCTACATGATATACTTGAGTGTGACTTTGAATCTTTCAAAATAGTTGTGTTCGATGTCAAATGGTTTAGGCTACTAATCCATGAATGTGACCCTGATAGAATTGTTGTTGAGCATGATAATGAATTTACCATGGTTGATACAAGGAATCTTGAGCTAGGATGAGAGCGATATGTTCTTACAAGATAATGTGAATAGGTTTTTTACATATACATTCCAAGTAAAGTGGGTTGGTCATATGTTGTTGGATATTATCCTAGAGGAAGGCCCATAAAGTATAATGTAGCAAAAGAAGATGAAATTTAAGAAGAAGATGATGTAGAGGAGCAAGAGGTTCATGCAGTGTCTAACAAAGACATCAAAGAAGTTCAAGGGATATATATTAATGGAGACAATTTTAGTTTGGATGAACTAGATGATATTGACACTGTGTCGAATGAAGAGGTTGAAGAAGTTGAACTAAATGTAGAAGAGCATGTTCTAGATGATGATGATGATGTTGATATGGTGAATCCTTTGTACATGAATTCTGAATTGGATGATACAGATGATGAGTTAGATGAGGAAGAAGATTAATGATATCAAAATGTTGGAATGTACGAGGGATGTATTTATATGTTTTCAGTTGGTTTGTTCTCTTTCGTTCACCTTAAATTTTTATTTTCCTAGTTTTTATGTTTGAATTTTACTGTGTTTCTTTCAAATCTATTATAATAGATAGATTGGGTATCAGGGAATTAAGAGTGATGTGAGGGGCGAGAGGGGCCATATGAGCTTCCAGCTTCACATGGTTGGCCTTGTTCAGTTGATAATATATTATTCTTGAAACTAAGAGAAGCTCATTTACATTTATACCATCATTTCTAATTTTGACTTTGGTTCGTTAAGCAGACGTACTAGGCAAGTTGGGCAACACATGAACCAAGCGACATGACAGTCAAGTAGATGTGTGAAGTAAGGTAAGCCCATGGCTTCCCATGAATTAATTTCCCACGAGGGATCTCATAATGATTTTTAGAAATTAAGTAAATTAATGTTGAAGGGTTAAAAGTCGGTTTATAATTGATTGATTATGTAGCATGGACGTACTAACAAATTATAATATTTTATTGTCATTGATGAGATAATGATTTATGTTGACTAATTTTCATAGTAGGGAAAACTCCCACACCTTGGGAGTACCTACATGAAGATAGGGCACCCATGGGGCGTCACGTGTTGGGCACACCATGGTGCCTATGTGATGAATTGGTGGGTCAACCAAACTTGGCAAGGGGTGATCTCATAAAAGAAGTAAGGTTTTCCCATGACTTCCCATGCCCCCTCAAAGTGGATAAAAAATGGATTATGAACTGAAGTCCGACCATGAAGGTGTTGCATGCACAACACGGAGGAGAGCACCCTGGGCGCACCCGCACGAAGGTAGTGTGCCTGGATGCCCACATGCAAACAGGGTGTGCACGAAGGGTAACATGATGGGTGACATAATGGGAAAACTGAATGAGTGAAGTGAATTGAGGGCATCGTGTCCATGAAAAGGGTGTGTGACTTTGGCATGCCAAAGCACTCAAAGGTGACTTGCATGATACGGTCATGGGCAGATAAGTTGGGCACATAGAGTGGACCGCGCGAGTTGGGTGATGGGTGAACTATTTGAAATGATGGTCAAGAAGATGTGAAAAATATGCAATGAAAACACATACACATGCACAAAAGGGTGAATTACCATGCCATCGATATTTCCGAATGAAAGCAGAGCACCCATGGGGGCAGTGCTTGTTGGGCATGGCAAGGTTCTCGCCTAGTAGGGGCGGTTGTGCGACGAGTTGGTGGATTAACGCAACTTGGAAAAGTGCACCAACACAAAATAAGTAATATCAACCCATGACTTCCCATGAAAAGACTTCCCACAAGGGGATATCATAACGATTTTTTGAAAAAATTACTAAATTAATGTTTAGGTGTTAAAAGTCAGTTTATAATTGATTGATTATGCAACATGGTACTGACAAATGATAATATTTTTTTTCATTGATAAGGTAATGATTTTTGTTGACTGATTTTAACAATAGGCCAACCACCCACACCTTTTGTACACCCGCACAAATCCAAGGTTCCTAGGTGCCCATGGGACATCACATGTTGAGCATGACAGGGTGCCAACCTGGCAGGGGTGCCCATGCGATGAGTTGGTGTGTCAGTCAAAATTGGAAAGGGGAGCATGCACAAATTAAGTAAGGTAGGCCCATGAATACCCATGAACAAAAATTCCCACTAGGGGTTCTCGTAATGATTTTTAGAAAATTGTCTAAAATATTAATGTTTAAGTGTCAAAATTTGATTTATAATTGATTGATTATGCAGCATGGTATTAAAAAATGAAAATATTATGTTTTCATTGATGAGATAATGATTTGAGTTCACTTATTTTCACAGTAAGAAGAATGCTTGTGCTCGCACAAGGGCAGTGCACCTGGTGGCCATCAGGGCATCGCATGTTGGGCACACTAGGGCGCTCATGCGATGAGTTGGTGGGTCGGTCCAACTTGGAAAGGGACACCCGCACAAAATAAGTAAGGTTAGACCATGACCTCCATTGAACTGAGTTCCCACCAGTGGGTCTCATAACAATTTTTAGAAAATTGACTAAATTAATGTTTAGGTATTAAAAATTTATTTACAATTAATTAATTATGCATCATGGTACTAACAAATCATAATATTTTTTTGTCATTGATGAGCTAATGATTTTTGTTGAGTGATTTTCACAACAGGATGAATGCATGCACCATAGGCACACCCACACGAAGGCAGGGTGCCCAAGCTCCCATGGGGGCGTCACATGTTGGAAACACACATGACATCTGACTGACAAGGGCGCTAATGCAAAGATTTGTTGGATCGACCTGACTTGGATAGGGACACCCACATAAAAGAGGTAAGGTCAGCCCATGACATCTAATGAACTGAGTGCCCACCAAGTGGTCTCATAATGACATTTAGAAAATTGACTAAATTAATGTTTAGGTGTTAAAATTTGGTTTATAATTGATTGATTATGCAACATGGTACTAACAAATAATAATATTTTTTGGTCATTGATGAGCTAATTATTTGTGTTCACTAAATTTCATAGCAAGGTGTGGGGTGTCCATGGGGGCGTCACATGTTGGGCACATCATGGCGCCCATCCAACAGGGGTGCTCATGCGACGAGTTGGTGGGTCATCTTGACTTAGCAAGGGGCACCCGCACAAAAAAAGTAAGATCAGCCCATGACTTCCCATGAACAGAGTTCCCACCAAGGGCTACTCATAATGATTTTTAGAAAATTGACTAAAATATTATTTTTTAGGTTTAAAAATCTAGTTTATAATTGATTTATTATGCAACATGGTACTAAAAAATGATAATATTTTGTTTTCATTGATGAGCTAATGATTTGTGTTGAGTGATTTACACAACAGGGAAAATACCCATGCCCTAGGCATTCCTGCACGAAGGTGAGACGCCCATGCGTCCAAGGGGGCATCTCGTGCTAGGAACACTAGGATGCCCACTCAATAGGGCTGACAGTGTGACAATTTGATGGGTTTGCCTGACTTGGAAAGGGGTGCCTACACAAAAGAAGTAAGGTCATTCCATGACTTCCAATGAACAGAGTTACCACAAGGGGGTCTCATAATGATTTTTATAAAATTGAATAAATTAATGTTTAGGTGTTAAAAGTCAGTTTATAATTGATTGATTATGCAACATGGTACCAAAAAATGATAACATTTTTTTTTCATTGATGAGCTAATGATTTTTCATGAGGGTTGCAAAATTATTTTGAGCTAGTCATGATGTGACTTGAGAATGAGGCCAACATTGTAATTTTTTCAGTTTGTGCTCGTATGCACTAAAATTAGACATGGTAATGGTAGATGCATCAATTGACAATATGGGAGGGTTTTGGGACTCAAATCTGACTCACAAAAATAATTCTACAATTAAACAACAAATTATAACATATATAAATTTCAAGGAGATGAAATTATATATTATTATTTACCAGTTGCAGTCTTATAATGTAATTCATAGTCCATAGGTTAGGAAAAATCCTTACCCTTCCATTTGAGAAAACTTATTACTCTTCATCATTATATTTTTCATCATCATCATCATCGACATGGTCATAATCACCATAATATTCTTCATCTTCATCAACATCATCATCTCCGTCACCATCATTATCATCGTCATGATCTTTTTCACCCATGTCATCTTTAAAATCATCATCACCATCGTCATCATCATCATCATCATTGTCATAATCATGATCATCATGACCATCATTGTCTTCATCGTCATCATGCCTCAATGAATCACACACAATTTATTATATGTCTCTTATGATCTTACTTCCAATACATTGTAAAAATGATGGCTGCTAGGTCATTGATGCCAAGTTTATTATTACTTTTTGCAGGCCTACCCTTAAGTACCAATCCACCACTTAACATTTACCAATTAGTTGAAAATATGATTTAATTAATTGACCCCACATAGACTAACCTGTGAAATACCTAGAAAGACATAGACTAACCTGTGGACCTGGCCAAGCTATAAGTCATTTGGGATTGGCCAACCCCAACCACTCTAATAGAGCTCTATATATTTCTAGGTCTTTGAAGTGATCAAAGAGATGGTGGTAGGCAAGGCTACCTCTGGTATCCTATACAACTTATTTCCCAAAGTAATAATCACAGAGTGAGTGTGGTGTAGGAATATCCTCTTTGCGGACAGAGATGATCCCTCTAGCCCAAGAGAGTGGGTCTAGCCACAAACAAGACAATATAATGTAAATTTCCTTAGATTAGAATCGAATAAGAGGACCTACCTCTTATAATGCTAATCCACTTGATGGTGATCTTGCTTCTTTGCTCCAGTTTCCTTTCGTTCCTTTCATTCAAATACCTTAAACAAGCATGCAAGAAACAACAGCAAACGTGATAGCATAAAATCCAATCCAATCTACTTAAAAGGTCGAGTTATAAGCTATCAAATTTAATATTACACATGATACAAGAAATAAACCATTACTTGTATTAAAATAAACTTCAAAGAGAAATACAACTAAAGCCTTGATGTTGGAGATTTCCTTTGAGGTATCCAAGTCCCAGTACATGCCTTTTCAACGCTATTTTCCTCCTTTGGCTTGACATGAAATGGCTTCCAAACTCTAACTCTCTCTCCTCATGCTTTAACTATCAAAGGCTAGTATTTTTTTATCTAGTACTAATCTTCTTCTATCAAAAGCTAAAGATTTCAGAATTTAGCAGTTGGTTCTATCTCTCCATCACCTTCACTATATGTTGTGTTGTCTAAACAAAAAGGGTAAGAGGAAGTTGTTTATATAGGGAGAGGAGGATGAGAATGAGATCCACTCAAGGGGGAAGAAGGTCTTATCTCCTTGGGAAGGTCCACTTTTAAGGGGGAAAGAGCCTTATATGGAGTTCTTGGCCCTTATCCAACCAAACGAACATCCAACACATCAGCACTAGAAGTTTCTAGATGTGAAACTTCGTTTCCTTTTATAAAAAATTTCCATAAGAAGACCAGTGTGGGTATTGGGCTAACAGTAGCGCTGATCGATGTGGGTCACAGTGTAAAACTCTGCCATCAACATGGGTGATACATTAGGAAAGAGCATTGATCTTAAAAACTAGGTTTTAAGAAGGATTATCTAGAAATGTTATGAAGGGAGTGGGGACTACTTTCTTCAAACTTCAAGGGATGTAAGAGCATAGGTTTCATGGAAAAAGTATAACACAATAGTCACTACTAGGGTTCTCTGGTATTAGGAATGGGGAGTGATAAGAGAGTGACAAATTACTGTGGAACAGATGCCCCCTAAAGCATGAAGTCAGAGCTGAGAGTGATGGCTGAAATGCTTTAAGATGTAGCGAGGACATGGAATACCATCGTCAGAAGACTTGCAACTCAAATATACATGTACATATCTGAAATCTGATAGTCATCCCTGATAAACATGAGAGGCATATAACAATACATGAATCCATGGTATAGGCGCAACTATCCATCCAGAAAAGGATCATGTGCATGGATCCTCGGCATGGACGCAAACATCCGACTGAAGGGATCATATGAAATAGATCCATGGCATGGGCACAGCCATCTGCATAGAGAGGATCAAAGTGAAAAGACCCATGGTATGGTCATAGCCATTCGACTGAGCAATATCAAAATGATACCCACGGCATGGTCACAACCATCCGTTTAAAGAATCATGTATATAATCATGAATGACTCATCACTCCTTGCAACCTGGACTTTTGTGATCTAATCCCAGGGTCTTGCACTCCAACACGACCCAATCAATGTACAAATTCTAACATGTGAATAGATGTGTTGAAGTTGAACATGCTAGAAAATCACTTGATTACCAGCCAATGATGTGAACCGTTAGCAAGTGCGAGAGAAACCACCCATAATCGAAATTGATCTCAAGGTACTATCAATACAATTCACGAAGTGTGAATAAGGAACTAAAGTCAAACACTCATGAAATCATTCAATCGAAGTCCAATGATGAGAACCTGTCATCGATTGCGAATAACTTTCCATTGAGGCATGTAAGCTCTAAGGTATTGGAAAGGAGTTTCTAGATAAACTTCCTAGATAATGAGTTGAAGTCGACAGAAAGTGATCCATCGAAGGAAGGTCATAATGGATCCTTCATCATAGGCATGAAATGGGAAACACAATGAATGAGAGTAATCCAAGAATGTGACAAATGATTAGAAAATGTACAAGCAAGAAGACTTCTCTTGAACATGTGGATGACACAAATCCAAATTTTGGAAGCATTTTACATCATAGGAACAAAGGTGATGGTGATAGGGCAGATATCAGATGATAGGTTAAAATGGATAACCCAAACCCAGGAGGTAAGTGATAGAGTGAGGATGTCCCAAAACCCAACATGAACAATAGATGAGTGTCAATGTTAAAAAGTGACATGCTGCCTTAAGTGAAGAATACAACTCATGAAATACTTCCAATTTTCCCCCGCCATTTCTGGTGATTACCCCAGTTATTCTTACACAAGATTGATGGGGATAGATATGCTTGTAATATAAGTCCATCCTGATGGATCCATCCTAGTAAGTTTTATGAGCCCTAGGAAGGAGTAGCTCGGTCTTGTCATAATGATAAGTCCTATGTCGTTTAATCTTTTAACCAGTCCGACAAAGGTGAAACTCGAAATATTTTTCATGTTTGGAGAGTTTGAAAAAGACACGAAAAAGAAAACTCCAAAAGGTCCCTTTTCGTAAAGTTGTCTCTCGAACTTGAAAAGGTAGAAAACAATATTCAAGAGAATCTCCTAGTCATGTTTGACTAAGGTATTCCTTTTTTGTAAATAGTTTATCCCAACCCAAAAAAGGGGTAAATGTATACTGGGTAAACGACGTTTCAAAACCATTTACGAGGTCAAAACGACAAGAACTCGACAATATTTTCATGTTTTGAGAGTCAGAAAAGAGCTTAAAGCAGACTCCCTACTTTTATTTTCTTTAATGAGTCTAAAAGGGAAAAATACTCGGAAATATTTTCAATTTTTACGAGTCAAAAAAGAGATTAAAGGTGACTCGTCCCAGAGGAATGAGTGGTATAAAGGGTAGCAACTAGTTCCAGTTATGGTTGAATTGCTCAAAAAATAAGAGGTGAAGAGGCTAGCTAGTAAAACCATTCATCGTTGCGGTTCCTCGAGAAAGGAAGAACAACCAAGTGAAAGCATATGACCGGCGAAATAGATGGTGGCGATGGAACGAAACAACCAAGGCTCATTCAGCATAAACTAGCTGGTAAAAATGGAAATCATAAGATGTAAATTTGGGCATGGGTTCATTTTTACACAAGCTTGAACCATGGGGAACTTTGCTTGACTTCGGTTTCATGTTTACACAAGCTTGAAATGAAAAACTATGCTTGATTTTGGTTTGCATGCCCCCAGCATAATGACTCAATTCGAGGTACATGCCCCCCAAGCTTCATTTCATTCAGCTAGGTGGATGGAATGAAGGTTCACTTTCGAGATCGAGGAGAGACTCGACTGGGATTTTATGAGATTTTTAATCAAAGACCAGATTTCGAAAAGGGAGTTGTTTCATTTTTTTAATGAGGTTGACACAGTAAAAGAAATAAGTTTGGTAAATGGTTAGGCCGGATGGAGTCAAGGAGGTCAGTTTGGGCTCCTTTACCCTATTAGGATGGAACTAATCCAAGAGATAAGGCCTTCTCCCATGAGAAGAGGAACCATCTCCCCTCCATCCAAGCTATATAAATCTATCTTCTTCCCAAGCAAAAGTTAGTCCTAATTAAGTTCTGCCTAAAGTTTTGATTTTGGAGTAATCACCAAGTTACCCATAGTTTGTAGCTCTTTAGTTTGTGTTTAAGGGAGAATTGTGAGTTTGGTTTAGTGTGAAGACTAAAGGGAAGATCCTTAAGACTACCTTTGTTGGGGCTATCCATGAGATGCTAGCAGAAGTGTGTGGGAACCTGAATATGTCAGAGGAGAACGGAAACGTCAAGGCATCGGTTGTAATATGTTCTTGAACTAATATAGATGCAACTATCGATTGATTTCCTACATGAAATGTCATCTCACATATTTATGGCTTAATCTTTCTTGACTTATTAAGTAGGTTTAATGCAATTTGTATGTTATCACATTTGTTGTTTGTTGTTGTTCACTTATTTCAGGTGTTTTAAAGAAGGAAACGAAAGATAGCTAGAGCAAGGAAGGAAGATCGTCACCAAGCGGAATAACGCACTAAGAGGTAGGCCCTCTTATTTGATTCTAGCTTAAGGAGATATTCCACAGATTGTTTTTTTGTGGCTAGATCCGCTCTCTCAGGCTAGAGGAATTGTTTGTGTCCACACTTAGAATTTAACTACGCCACGAATTGGTGACTCCACTGGGGACCCAATCCTTCTGTTTGTTTGTTTGTAATTTCATGTTTTTGTGTGAACTTTTCTAGCATCACCATTTCCCTTTAGTCCTATCTACTTTGCCTGGTTTACTGCTGTGGGTCTGAAATTTACAGTAGCAATTATGGTCTCAGCCTTAGAAAAAAAAATATTTTTTCCTTTCATCCTCCGTTAGCACGTTTATTTTCTTAACAGTCGCGCTGATCAGCGGGAATTGCTCAGAAACAATCACGCCAACCCCCTTCTGATGCTTGTTGCCAGTTAGGTAGTTGCATCAATACTTGTAGGTAAAGATTAGGGTTTTCCCTAAATCTCAACCAATTTGTCTTGCTCTCTTGATTTCTGGCTCTAAGCTTGTTTAGGCTGTGTTCTCCCTGACTGGAAAGCTTCATTTGGTTTGGTTTATGTGCTTGTTGATTTGCCTTATTTTTACTTGATTTCTTGAGTCCTTGGATGGTTGGTGGCCCTAGGGCATCTAGGTTGTCATCCACTTAGCTGATTGTGAAAAAAGTGAGTCAAGTGATTGGTGAATTTACTCCTTGAATTTCATTGTAGTCCTCTTGTTTCTTTGATCTCCATCACATAAGTTTGAAAGATTTTGTTTGCTTAAGCGTCTCTTTTCCAGCATATATCACATTTCTTGTCTTGTTTTTTATAGAGTCATTGCGTCATTGGTTTAGAAGAAAATCTCTTTTGTGTCTTTTCATTTGTTTGAGGATTGATTGTCTCAAAAACTTTTTCATTGAAGTGTTTTATGAAAAAATATTTTTGTCATTTCATGAAAAGTACATAATTCTAGTTTGTTTCATCAATATATTACATTAGTTCGCATCATTGACAACTAGAATTGCATTCACATTTGAAAAGAAAAAAGAATTCTCTTTACTTGTGAAAGGACTGCTTGAAGTGCACTTATTAGGAAAATAGGAATTGGAAAGAGTTTTTCATTAGTTTATTTTCAAAAAGTGTAATGAAAAGAAAAGAAAAAAATCATTTTTCTTTCAGTTGCTTGATTGTTTGCATTTGATCGTGTATTCTACTCTCTCTAGTGTAAACAATTCATCAAATTGAAAGATTCTTGTCTCATTTAGCTGCATATAGGAGCTTTCAAGTCACATCGCTAAGGCCTGAAAAACCAAGACATAATTCAAGATAACTTTGAAATGAACTCAATTAACCTAACGATCACATCTAGAAGGTCTAGGCTAGAGATGTGTTCCGACGTCTTTAAAACTAGCAGTTGTCATTAGCTTCGGCACTAGACAGCGCTAGTACGGACTTGTGCTTCACATACCATCGTGTATATAAAGGGAGACCCCATTAGGATACAATCCTTTATCCATAGGAAGTCGAGTCTGCCTCCTTATAAATATGGTACACCGAACACAACATTAAGGAAGATTGCTTGCCCGTACTTCTCAGTTCACTAGGAGGTATTCTACAGTTCATGATTACCTGGTAGTCCTTTTTACCTAGATCATCTTGAGTAGTCATTTGATGTTTTTGACTCATTAAACTTAATGGATCATCCAATTTATTGTCCTTTCGATCTTGTTTCAAATCGAAAGTGATAGAGTCATATTTGTTTCTTTCTCAACTCTTAAAACATGAAAGAGCACCAGTTTGTTTATGCATCTTAAAAATTGTTGCCCACAATCCCATAACACCCTTGTTAGTCTTTTATAGACCAAATCATGAGTATTCCTTAAAGTACATTTTAAAGCCTTGAAATTTATCTCCCTTTTCCTGTTATTTGAGACCAAGTCATCGTGGTTGAACCATTTGGTTTACCTACTTCCTATTCCTCTCCTCCGTCTAAAAAATTGCCTAAGGAGCCATTTCCTGAATTACCACAGACACTTGAGGACCAAGGCGTTGAACTCAGAATTGTTCTGAGCATTCAACCTTTGTCATCTCATCCTCCACCTCCCTTAGATACTGGGTCACTTTTTGATATTGGCTTGATATCTCCAGACAATCCTGTCCAAACTCCTAAGAGTTCGCTGACTACTAAAGGTCAGCTTGGACTAGTTGTTTATCCTTTGAATCCTTTGTTCAATCCTATTGTGATATCACTGCAGCATCTGTACAGTCTATACGATCATCCAGGTATTCCTTTAGAATTATCCCCTCAAACATCTTCGGTTGTTCGTCAACGCTTGTTTCCCCTATGGAATCCGAAGGTGAAATTCCAGTCTCCTCTTCGAGTCACTCAGAGGTCTCCACTCCACACACTGTCGAAGAGGAAGAATATCCTTTTCCACTTGAAATTTTCCCCTATATGGGAAGCATTCCCATCAATGTTTATCGATATTTTCCACCTAATTATGTGACTTTAGCACATTTGGTCTCAGGTACACCTAGTGCCTCATCACTTTATCATAAATCTATTTGGGCATCTAGCGTTATGCCTACTACAGGTCCATTAATTCAGAACCTGACCTCTCAATAGACAGTGATTTATGCAATTACTTCATTCTCGGTGCAACCCACCATTCTGAATCCTCTTGTCTCGTTGGTTCAAGTAATTCATCCGGTTCAACTGACAGTCTCGTGTCATGTCTCTCTCAGTTCATCAATACCTCCGGTAAGTGGATAGGCTGTGCCACCTAGGGGGCAGCATCCGAATGTTTCTATGGTGTTAAGAACAACCAACGTGAGTGGCTCACAAACTCACATGGTTGGGATGAACCAGCCTTCCTCTGGTGCTATTCAATACCGTCCTGGTCCTGCTGGATCAAGCAATGTCCAGTACCAACAGGTCCAAAATCATGTTCATCTGTCTAGGTCAAGCAATTTCTAGTATCAGCAGCCTTATGAGGCTCAAGTTCAGTACCAAACTCCTTATGTTCCATATGGTTCCCAAGGAATGGTCAATCTTCCTTACCTCCTTCACCCTGGACAGTATGTTCAACCTAGTCCATCCACCATTCCCGGTGGATATGGCGAGATACAGTTCAGAAATTTTCAAGGTATCAATCTGAGACCTGTTCAAGTACCCTTGCAGCAGCAAGGACAACCTCTACAAAAACAAGGGAAACATTTTTTGCAGCAAGGGACATCCATGCAGCAGCAAGGGTAAGTGATGTCGCAGTAAGGACAACTGCAACAGTTGCAGGGTCAACCCTTGCAACAATTGCAGCAAACCATGCAACCGCAGATGCAGTATGTTCAAAAAACCTCCCATCCTATGTCTTCGTATGGCCAACCTTTGCAGCCGTAGGGACAGCCTTTGTAGCTGCAAGGTCAACCCTTGCAGAAGCAAGGCCAAACTGGGCGACAACAACCTTTGTAATCATATCAACAAGGGCAACCCTTGCAAGGACAAGGTCAGGGTCAAGTCCTCCAGCAACAAGCCCAAAATCCTAATGTCCAAGGGCAACAGGTTCAGAATCCTTTTTTCCAAGGGCACCAGGTCCAAAATCCTTATGTCCCAGGACAACAGGTTCATAACCTGTACGTCCAAGGACAGTAGGTGAAACATCCATATGTCCAAGGTCAACCGGCTCAACAGCCTTTTAACCTATATGTTGCTTATCATCAACCTATGGTTGGACAGTTTCAAGGCTTTCAAGGTCAAAATCCACCCTACGGGCAAGGTAACCTATAGTGGTGGCAAAAACAAATACCCTATGGACAAAAACCCTCCACTATGAGGACAAAGTCCTTACCAGTAGAGATGGGCTCCTTCAGTTTGACCCGCTTATCGACCTCCAATTCCTTTTAACACCTAATTTCCTTTCTTAGCTACGTTATAGTTTCCAGATGTTTCTCGACTCATGAATGATCCAATTCTTAATTTTCCATACTGGCCTCCAATCCCTTCCAAGATTTCAAGTGATTGTCCGAATTTTGAAGGAAAAGAAAAAGAGGATCCACAATCCCATGTGATGACATATCACCTTTGGTGTTCCTTGAATTCTTACATTGATGATTCCATTCGTCTTCATCTTCTACAACAAACTCTTACAAGTGCTGCAGCCAAGTGGTATATCGAGCTACCTCGAAATACCTATCATGAATTTAACACTCTTTCCATGGCCTTCCTCACACATTTCCAATTGTTGGTTTGCTATGAAACCGACACCCATATGCTAACGTTGCTCAAGCAAGATACTGTGAAACACATCTCTGATCATATTCATGAATGGAGGCATCAATGTCACTTAATTAAGTTTGAAATTATTGATCAGTTGTTGACTAAATGGTTCACCAAATCCTTCACCAACAAAATTGTTGAGGACATAGCTATGGGAGGATGTGTCACCAAGGAACAAGTTACCACACATGCCCAGTATTTAGACCTTTTCTATTTGCAATCAGACACATTATATGATGTGTTACCTGATGCACCCAGACCATCATCTGATCTGACGTCATCTAAGTGTCCTACTACACCTCCTATTGATCGAGTAATTGGTTCAGTGACACAGATCCCTGCAAAATCTTCCTCCAAACAGAAGTCAGTCTCCAACACTGCTTCTAATGAATCCTATCATAATCCACCTAGCCCTGGTAAAACCTCAGAGGTCCACATTGTTCAGTCTACCACAGTGGACAAATCCTTGAAAGGTAAGAACAAAGGAAAAGGCAAGGGTAAAGCCGATGCCCCAAAACAAGGTCCTCCTAAGTAGTCTGCTGGTGATGCTTCTCAACAGAAGCCTAAGTGTATGTGCCTCATTTGTGAGGAGGATCACTATACTAAGGATTGTCCCAAACGATCCAAAGTTAGTCGTTTGATCAAAGGGACCCCAGCTATCCTAAAAGAGTTTTTTTCCATCCCAAAAAACCCAAATGGTAGACCAGCCTCAATCTTCTGCTTCCTCAAGTTCACAAGTGTTCATGATGAGTACGCCCATCAATGTGGCTACTAGATCAAAAGATTATCAAACTCCTACCCCAATAGCATGGAAATAAAAAGAAGCTACCCATTCTTCTTCTACCCCGTCAAGTTGCTAGAAATAATACTGAGAGGGGGGGTGAATCAGTATTATCAGATCAATAATTTTATTTCCCAAACAAATTTATATACGCTACTTCAGTGAAGTGAACTAGCGTGTACACGTGATTGTGGTTAAAGAAACCAATGTATATGCAGAGAACTTGTGATTTAGACAATTTATCATGTGTTGAGCTTAAACCAATATATCAGAGATTTATTAGACAGTACAGTAAAAGAAGAATAAAGCATCACACATAAGTAACACACATGAACACCAAGATTTAAGGTCGAAACCCAATGTGGGTAAAAACCACCTGTTGTTGTCATCTCTGCCTTCTTTTAATAATAAGAAAATCTGTTTACAATCTTGTACTGGTGCAGACTGTTAGGGTCCCACCCTAACCCGCTTATTTATTTCATGGGATCACGTCATAGTCAAGAGTCAATAAAGCCCATATTAATATTTGTAAGTGGTTAACCCGCAATTAATGACGGGACCACAGTTAGTTGCAAATGGGTGGTAGTATTAGATAAAGGGTAAATGGGCGGTAGTATTAGATAGACGGTATTAATAAAACCCACGGTATTGGCCTGTGGTATTGAATGTATGAGTCATATATAAAGGATAGAGACTCCCTGCGAGGAGTATCGTGTCTTGTTTTGTAATCGAGCTCTGCTCTATTGGAGGTTGCCCCCTCGAAGAGGCCTGTGAACATTTCTCTCTGAGTAATAACATCATTGCCATTCTGTGTTCTGGGTATATTTTCTTCGCATATTCTGTGTTCTGGGTATTTTTCTCGCATATTCTCGGTTCGGTATTGCTTTGTAGGTTAAGAAGCATAACACTGATTCCACCCTTATGAGGGAATGCAATAGTACGAAAGTAAGTGGAAACCACAACATCCATAGCATATACCCATGGCCTTCCCAGTAAAATGTTGTAATCGAGGGGGCCGTCAAATACCTCAACTTCAACAGTAACTGTTTTGCCCCCTAATTCGATTTCCAGGTTACTCAAAATCCCACAAGGAGTATATGTTCATCCGTCAGAAGCTTTTAACGTGGTTGGTGATCAGAACGACGGGGAACCAAGTGTTTTCCAACAGCTCATTGAAATAATGCAAGTAGATGCCCCCTCATCAATAATAGTTTGGTGAACATTCTTATTGATAGCCTTTACTTGAATTAGGAAAGCTAACTATGCCGGTAATTGTGGTGTATATCCTGCATGGTTAAATACCACAATATTGGAATCCATAGGGTCTATTCCACCAATTGCTGACAGTAAATCATGCTTCTGGGAGGGACAGTTTTGTAACACCTCGAGTGTCAACATAGCAGAAGGTGATCGAGCAAGATCTTCCACTATGTTATAGTTCTGAGCTACTCGAGCTCGAGGGTTAAATGTCGATTTATGCACAACTCCATTTGGTGGTTTTATTGTCAATTCTGGTGCAATAGGTGGTGGAATATTTTCAGATGAAGTCGAAGTTGAAGGATTAGGTTGATTGGTGGCCTAGTTATTCGACGATGACGAAGGATTTCCGTAATCTTTATTTCCCATTGACGCCAAAACTTCGTTTTTGTGGCTTTTTGATGGATAACATCAGTACTTGGGATGTGGAAGCATGGTCTGTTACAACCAAATGTGTCTCCAGGTTTGGAAACAGACCAATCAACATTGTTGATGTGATAGAAGTCTTTAGAAGTTTAGAGACTTCTGAGTGGTGCGGAATATCTCTTGTAAAATGCTCGTCATTACAAATTAGACATGGATAACGAGGTTTCCTTACCGAAGTAGAGGAATCAGATGATTTCTCTTGAGGGGAATTATCTTGCTTCTTCTTGTTTTTCCCCTTCTTCTTGCCTCCTTGTTGCTTTTTATTTTTGCCTTTATCATATGACACGACATTAACTTCGGAAGTAAGAGCATTTTTTCATGCATTGGTAGTTTGTTTGGTAATGGCAAGAGTTTGACCAGATGATCTTCCTGTCGTTTGCGTGCTCGAAGAACTGATCGCACCATCACTGACATGAGACTCCTTACTCGATTGTGGAGGAGGAGGAACAGTGAAAGTTGGTTGGGGTGCATTGGGAATTTTGTTGTAGAACATGCCAGATTGTGTGTAAATCAAATCCAAGTATTGGGCACAAGCAATTACTTGCTCTTCTATGACAACTCCACCTTTTGCCACATCCTCGATGATTGATGGCCGCAAGGATTTTATGAACCACTCAGCCAAAAGTCGATCGGGAACATATGTCTTAACCATTCAAAGACGACGCCGCCACTCATGAATATGATCTGATATATGGGTAGCAGTATTCTGTTTAAAGTTGGTTAGGAGTTCCGTTCCAGTCTTGTATCTGATAGTTAACTAGAAGTGGGTCAGAAATGTCGTGGCTAAAGTTGTAAAGTTGTCGAAAGAAGCTCGTGGTAACTCAATGTACCACTTAGCAGCCGAACCAGTAAGCGTTCTCTGGAAAAGACGGAGTCTAACCAAATCATCATTTTAGGAGTTTGATGAACACCACAAATGAAAGGTCATGACATGATTTGATGGGTCTTCTCTGAGATTTCCATTGAATTTCAGAATGTCAGAAGGTAAGTTATGCGGAATCACTGCCCACCAAGGTGCATATAAGATTGGATCATTAGTGAGCCGAGTTAAATTTGGTAGTTCTAAAGTTGCTACAAATGGCAACTGTCAATTCTAGTCAGGTTAAGCATACCCAGGATATGATGGAATTTCCTGAGCAATAGGTCTTTGTATACCAACATAGAGAATCTGCATTTGGTAACCTTGATAAGGTTGTTGTTGAACAAATCCGACATAAGGTGGTTGTTGATAACTAGGTTGAATTTGTGGTTGTCCATAACCTGCAAAGCCTTGTTGACCAGGACCTTGGTAAGCTTGATACTCTCCAAACCCAGGTTGAGCCTATTGGGCAGGTCCAAATTGGGGTTGGAATTGCTCAAATTGAGGTTGTTGAAATTGGGGCTGGCACGGTTTTTGAATCAACTGTTGTTGTTGTCAGTACAATTGTTGTTGCCTAGCAATGAAAGGTTGGCCAGGTTGTGAATAAACTATACCAGTGTAAGCTTGAGTTAGTCTAGATTATGGTATACTAACCTGAGGTTGTTGCACCCCAAATACAAGAGGTTGTTGTACAACAACCTGAGAAACTTGAACTTCTTGACCCAAAACTTGTGGTTGCGAGGTAGAAGGACCAGTTTGTACTGGTTGAGATACAACAGTTTGAACTTGTGACTATGGTACAATAGTAACAATAGGTGTAGTAAGAATAGCTGACATAGTTTGCATTGGTTGTGTTGGATACACAAGCCTTAGTTGAACTGGCATTGTTGGTTGCCACTGACAAACTCGAATTCCAGGCTGACTTAAATACTGAGGGATACTACAATATGATGGTCATCCATAGGGAGGATAAGGTGAATAAGCATATTGCTCTCCCTATGGTGGAAATCTAGTATTTAATGGATACATAGGTCTTTGTTGACTAGATTTCCAACTTGATATTGATATGCAGGATCAAACTATTGAGTTCCAATTAAAGAAGAACCAGGTATAATTCCGGTTGAGGACATGGGTGATGACCATGGTGTAGAAGCAACCCCTGAGTGGGTTCCAGATAAAGATTGGTAACTAACCGGGACGTACGATTCACCATATAGGTGAAACTCAAGTGTGGTAGAAAACATTGAAGAGGTTGCAACAGAAGATTCTATCGCAGCTGCATCAGATGATACAGTTTGGGATGTTGATGGTTGTTCAACCATAATTAACTGACCCAAAAGTTGTCCTAAAGAATCGACGGGTACTTGAAGAAAAGCAGGATCAGACGGAGCAGTAAAACGACGAGTATGAGGGTAAAGATAAAGCCCAGTTCCAAAGTGGAATGGGGTTCCGGGTGTAGAATCTTCTTCCAATTCTTCCTCGATAACGATTAAACCAGGTGAAAGAACTTCACTGTCTGGTCTGTAAAATATGTTTGGTGTTGATAAAGTGGAAGTTTCAGTAGTTACTAATGTCTGAGGGGTAATCGGTTGATCGTCTTCCGGTGAAGTAACAACTTCTGAATGTTCAAATTCAAAGTCCACATGTTCGAGTAAAAGAATAACAGTTTCAGAAAGAGGTGCCTGAACAACTTTAAGTTCAGATGTAACTTTTGTTTGAACTGTTATAGATTATGGATTAACTTCTGGTTGAACTGGTTCAAGTTCATAAGTAATTTCTTGTTGATCAACTTCAAGTTGAGGATCAACTTTTTGTTGAACAACTTTCGTTACTGTTTCACTAGGAATATTGCTAATGTCCTCAGGTAATTGTGAAACTTCTTCTTCAGAAACTGATGTACCAGAAATGGTTGGAGTAACTAGAGTCTTAGTACTTACCAAAATAGATGATTCAAGTAATTCATATGAAGAACTAGGAGTTCTTGATGTACTTGACCGAATAGCTGTAGCTTCGGGCGGCAAAGGCGGTTTACTCGTTGTTCTTCGCGAACGATGGGGTAAGGGTTGATGTTCCTCCACGATTGTTGATTAATTTTATTATCAAGAAAGAAATAAACAAAAAGGGGTAAGCTAGGCAAAAGGTTTACCAAGCAACTATGAACTGCAGAATACCTCCTGGCGAACCAAGAAGTACAGGTAGGCAATCTCCCCGAATGTTATGTTCGATGTATCACAGTGTACAAGGCAGCTAACTCGGTTACCTAAGGATGGATAGCAACCTAGTGTTGTCCTCCCATATATACTCGAAGGTACGTGGAGGCCCAGTCTATATAAGCATTGTCTAATGCAAAACTGCACAATGAGAGCATTCCCATTTACTTTACGTACTGTAACACCGCCCTATATACCCAGAGGTATGTGGATGAGCTACGATATACTCACGTACGTGGAATGAGGTATCACACTCAGGATGTATTGCAGACAAGTTAGCGACAACTGCTTTGTTTTACTACGTCGGAACACGTCTCTAGCCTAGAACCACTAAATGTTTTTGTTAATGACAATGCTCCATTAGGTAAATTGATGTTAATTTTAAGTTGATCTTGCTTAGGAATTTGCCTTTCAAGTTCACCACGTGATGTATTCTGAAATTCCTAGGAATGCAACTATCATGATAAACATTCTTTCCATTAAATTTAATGATGAAAATCCTAGCTACTTAGGGATAGAGCAATCAAATTTCTTTCGATCAAAGAGCAAAGAGCACAATCTAATGCAATTTTCCTACACTATTCCTATGAGCACGCACAAACTTTTCAATGCAAATGCATGTATTTCTTTTTTATTTCCTTAATGTGAATATGAACAAAAGGAAATATGCACATACAATCAATCAATGTTTCATAAGAACGAAGAGTTTTACAACAGTTCTGTTTCGAAGGAAAAGAAGACTTTACGACACTTTCTTTCGAACAAAGATTAATCAACTATATTCTAACTTTGACTATAGATTGATAATGAAAAAGAAAACATTAAAGAAACATTAATCAATCAAGTCAAAGCAGAGCTAGACAAGGAGATAGAAACTTGTTTTCTTAGACATAACATTCAGTGATCAATCAACGAACAAACAAATAGAGAAAAGTTGGCAAAAACACATTCCAAAGGTGGGAAACTGACCCTAGGAGGATCAGTGCAGCCATGAATGGGAGGTAGTGTGCTTCAGAGCATTGTCCCTAAGCCAGGGGTGCTCTGCAGCGCACAATGTCCCTCACAAGCCGACGCTGGTGACAGTGAGCCATTTCAAAAGGAAATTTGACACGGTTTTGACCAAATTTTCAATGCAAAAGAGCTGAATTACAATCTATGAACACAAGCAAGGTATGAAAGGATGTCCTAGGAGGTGGATAAGCTACTAGGAAAGAGGATCTTCCCCAGTGGAGTCGCCAATTTATTTTGGAGAATTTGGTATCTACGGATATATATTAATTCCCTAGATAAGTAGCCATATCTAGAACAATAGTTTAAAGTATTTTAGTCTTTCCCTATAAGCAATAGATAAGATGAGAAGATGAGAAGACCTACTTGTAGTTTTACTTTCCTCTCTTCTCCTTTGTATCGATCCTGTTGCTCCTTCCTATACTTAATAAGCTTGAGAAGTACCTGTAAACACAATAGAAAACAAAGAATTGATCAAAGCAAAAGATCTATTGAATATAAGTGAATGGAATTAGATACATTTCACACATATAAGCATTATAAAACAATACAAACATATGGGATAAATGTTCAAAAACTTTATTGAATAGAAGATGGAACTACAACCATTTGTGTCTGATTCAAAGTCATTCCTCCAGCTTGGATCCCATCCACATCACATCAAAAGCATGACAAACTTGTAGCATTACAATACTTGCTTCAAAGCCAAATCTCATAGCAACATTATCTCCTTATAATTCAACATAATCCAGTCCCTGATCACTTAGATGAGTGGTCAATTTATAGGGAGATGAAGGAGGTTTTGTCATAAATGGTGGCATTGAATGGCCTTCCATACTTAGAATTAGTTCCATGGAGGAAGGGATGAGAGGATAGGATG
Organism: Pinus taeda; assembly: GCA_000404065.3. Lineage (NCBI taxonomy): Eukaryota > Viridiplantae > Streptophyta > Pinopsida > Pinales > Pinaceae > Pinus > Pinus taeda. The sequence goes on from APFE031615079.1 coordinate 134,079, forward strand.
CATCTTAACTCATTCCTCGTCCATTTTCGAGCTAATAAGAGTTGATAAGTGAGGGAACCTTTTAGATGACTCCAAAAGATAAGAATATTTCCCAAACCCTATGTGAATTTCACTCAAACTCACCCAACGTAGGTGAAAGGAAGCCTAAGTGCTCTACAGAGCACCCTGGCATGGAATTGACTTCTCTACAGCACACCCTTACATGGGCCTACCTGCGCTGGTCCCTCCAGAGGCTATTTCTGGATGTCTTCAAGTCATGAAACTGTCTGGGAAGGAGGCATTCAAAGGAGTGACTTTTTTAGGGCATGTAGCAATTGAAATTAGGGTTTGATGAGCCCTAAAACACTAATTTGGATGATGGGATTGATGTGCCCAAATGGATCTGTAACAAAAGGTGGTAGATGGAATGAAACATTTGTTAACCTGTGCAAATTGCTTCGATTGTGGCTTTTAGAGATACTAGTGAATGTATGTCAGCGAGATTACTCCCGACACTCTCTTAGAGATTATCAACGTTTGATATGGGACCCTGGACAGGACTGTAGCTAGAATTCTCATTGCAGATGGGCTCGTGAGGATAGTGTGAGGAGTTTGCACCATTGACTTCATAGAGCAGAGACATTGTTTTGATTCTTGGCTTTAGTCGTTATGGTAAGCTCACAGTATTGTTTTTGCAATTTCTATAGTATTGTGTATTGTGTTTGGAAGGAAGTTGTTAATAGTCATCTTGGCCTTTGGGCCTTCCAATTCTTGGCTAAAGAAAGGCCGCACCTATGAGCCTATCAGTCCCATTACGATGAAGTATGTGGGATAGCCACATTGTTCTGGAATGAAGGGTCAATGACTCTTGTTTGGGAGGTAAACCTAGGATTCCAATATTATGTAGTTTAGTCTAGGGATAACGTGAGGTGAGATAGCTGGAGTGGCATTCCCAAATTCGTTCGGATGGTGCATCATCATTTAAGGATTGTTTGTGGGAGAGAATTCACACAAAATTGGAATGAACAATAAAGTCATGTGCTTCTGTTGTGGCAAATTGAGGTCGGTGATGTGTCTCTAGGGTTCCATGAACCCCTTTGTTTTAAGAGCCTTCCTGCTGGGGTTGGTGGAGAAGGCCCCTGCTGAAGGTGGTCACCTAATAAATCAGAAAGACTCTTGAAGGTTAGGAATTCCATAGTCAATCATTGGGTGTTGGTGGACTCTTGGGTTTGAGGTGCAGTAATGGAGTTTAGCATTGAAAACATCGGACGAAAGGGGAAGATAAGATGATCATACAAAGGGGTAGAGTGAGGAGAGGGATAGGACCATGAGGGCAAGCGGCGAAGCATAAAAGAGAAGTTGTGGTGGTGGAGGGAGGAGAGTTTAGGATGCAGAGCTTAATGAGGTGTGTTAGTGTTAGTCGGTTCAGCCTGTCACCAATGATCAAATATGCTCTTACAAGGTGTTGTTAGGGTGTCAAGTCATTTTTTTGTCATTTCAGTGAGTCTTCAAATAAAAATTTGGTCACTGGCTATTGATGTTTTGGTCACTTCTTCTCCCTTCACTTACTCATGGTCTTTATCACTCATCATGGCCATTGTCTTGTTCGAGGTATCATATCTTCATTTAAGTGTCTTGGGTCATGAAATGGTTAAATTACTCATTTTAGGTCATGGTCTAGGGTTTCACTCCATGTGTCATCATGATACCATAGGTAAAAAAAAAAACATGTCCATCATGTAATTCAGTGATTAAAGGGAGTTAGCAGCTTAGGGAAAGCAAAATAAAGGTAAAAGTAATGTTTTATTTCAAATAAGACAATGCTTCAATACACTACCTCGTCTCATCATTTCTCATATGGACATTTTTTCTTCAAAATATGTTTCTGACGAAATGGAGAAGAATTTTACAAAAGTGAAAGAGGTTGTTGTCAATGATAGGCCAAGGAACAAAAACTTCCTTCAGTTTATGCACATGTATTATGATTTGAGATAAATGCCCAAACTACAGTTGCAACGAGAGAGTTGTTACACTTATGGACATTTTGACTTCAAGACAAATTTTCAGGGATTTGGATTAGGTGTTCGCAGTGCTTAAGGACTCTATTGTGTAGTAGACATCCTAATATTTCCAATGGTACCTTCTGATAGTGATTTGGATTAGTGGAAGGCATCCAAAAGTTCTTTGCAAGTTGGCGTTGCACTTTTGTCGAAGACACCTTGGGTTTTTGGAGTGACCTTAGGAAAATCAATTTTTCTCTGTGTTGGAGTGTCCAAATTACATTCTTAATGAGTCCATATCATAGAATACTTCAAGAGATTTCCAACAAGCTATCAAGTTCACAATTTGGAGTAGTTTAAGGCCTCCAAAAGCTGGCTGGAAGATGGCGTTGTGCTTTTGGAGGCGGCACCGTGCTTCTGTGAACTGCGTTGCGCTTTTGCCAACAACGCTATGCTTGGGACAAAGTAGCTCGAAACTTGCCAAAACTCACCCAAACTTCAAATTTAAGCTTGCATTCCTATTCCTTACTCTTCTAAGCTGATCAACAAGTAAGTATTATCATCTTACTCACTATTTTCCTTTGGTAAAGCAAGTGCAAATGGTGAGTTGTGTTCATCTAGGGTTTATGTGAAAATTCATGCTTCAAAGCTAGTGCAAATGACGGGTTTTGTTAGTTATGACATTGAAAACTTTAAAATTTGTCATCTCATACCTCTATACATATGTGAATCACCCTATCATTCACTAATCAACTCATTTACCTTAAGATTACCTCACGTTTACACAAACCTTAGCTTATACCTATCATTTTGAACAATTCTCCTAGGAAGATTGTTTTTTTAAATTCTCTTACTCATGTCTCTCTCTCACATTTCACTCCATTCAAAATTCCTAAGTTTTATACCACCCCTATCCATCTCCTAAAATTCACCTATCATCATCTCCCTTCCCTAACTCCCTGATTTCATCATTTCCTCCCTTGAGCAAGAAAACAGTTAGTTTAAAGCCAAACAACTCATTACGGAGAAAGAGAAATCCAAGGTATTGTCGCAAGGAGACAAAGGTAAAGCGGTGTTGGAGCCTAATGAACCTGAGGAAACTGAAAAACAAGGTAGGAAAAAGAGGACAAAGACCAAGGTACTCAAAAAAGCATTGAAGGAGGAGAAAGGACACAATTTGCTAGATGAAGACCTAGACATGGATGACATAATTGCCTTGGAGATTAATGAGGATAGAGAGTATTGGCTAGATAAGGTCAACCACCACTTATAAAAGCTTCTTGACAAAGCCAGTAGAGATAACTAGTTACTAAGGCACATGGCACATCACTATCAAACCAGAAACATGATATGTAACATCAAGCTCAAGCAGTTGGAAAACAAGTTAAAGGAAACCCTAAAAGACAAAAATGAGAGGGATAACTTGGAGATGTTTGCCTAAGCATCCATTAGTGCTTTAAATACATCATTTTGCAGCTCATGACCAATTTTTAAGGATTTCTAAGCATTTTTGGTTTTTTTACTATTTTGGTGCTAAATTCAGAAAATTGGCTAGTCACAGGCGCTGCTTTTTTTCCTCAGGCCTCCAAATGACGAATGGTTTGTAGTTTAAAAATATCATGGCCTCCTTTCAAAACACATTTCATCATATTTCTCACAGAGGGCCCAAATTTTGAGAAAAAAGGTAAAAAATTAACATTTTGCCCCTGTTTTGACAGGCGCTGCGCTTTTGGAGACACCTTGGAAGAATGAGTTTTTGAAGGCCTTCCCATGGGTTATTTTCAAAAATTCGAAGTATTTTGGAAACTAGACAGTAAAAACTAGTTGATCGTTCTTTTAGATATCAATTTGGACCACAGGAAGGCACCTTAAAGTGGGCTCAAAGTTGGTAATGCGCTTCTGCAAATTTATGTGTTTTTCATTTTAAATTTCATTGTGTAATTTCCTAGTTTTCAGTTTGACTTAGTCAAAGTAAAAAATCATGATGTAATTGAAGTAGTTCGAGGTTAGATGATGTAATCATGAAATAAATAGATATGCTATGTTGTTTTTATGGTTTAATAGGCCTCATTAAGGAAGTACAATCCAAAACAAAGTCTAAAAGAAGTGTTTGTATTTGACCTTCTCACTCTCACCTGTTGGTTGAGAGAATCTTGGAAACAATTCCACCACCTAGGTATTCAACCCTTGGAGGTGGGAAAGTGGTTCATTTGAGTCTATATGTAGCATTTCTCATTTATAGAGAAGGGTTGGACTTTTGTGGAGAAGGCTCGTATCTTATGTTCTCTTCAGCTAATATAGAAGTAGTCAGAACTATATTTCAAGAACTCTAGTTCAGTAAGTCTATGGTGTTGTTTCCAAAATCTTGAATTTAGGCTCTGTTTATGTGGAATTCATACTTGTGTTTCTTTTCCTTCTAAAGCTAATGAATTCATGCTTTCACATGCTCATTAGTTTATTTTAAGTTTACAAATCTATACTACATTGCCAAACACTCCAATTGCACCATAACACGCTGATATCTAGCTCCTATTATACTTGATTCTGCATACTTTAAGCCTAGACCTACTTACTTGTTCTAAACCCTATTCCAACAAACTTAATTCACAAATACTCAAAACAAACTAGCATATCTAGCCTAAAACCTTGTTCTTTACAACTTTGCATTGGCAAATCCTTTTGAGAGATCCCTCTCTGGCTCAGTTGGGCTAGCTACTGAGTTGAAAGTGGTTCGAGGTTACCCTTTTCAATTTCCTCCCCAACCTAGGAAATTGTAGGGGATAACAAGGTGGAGGCCCATAATCTCGATCAATCACCTGGTCATGTTGTCCTTCCTACTTCCCTCAACACTTTCTTCGATCATGTTGTCTATGGTGTTGTTTCTGAAATCTTGAATTTAGGCTCTGTTTATGTGGAATTCATACTTGTGTTTCTTTTTCTTCTAAAGCTAGTGAATTCATGCTTTCACATGCTCATTAGTTTATTTTAAGTTTACAAATCTATACTACATTGACAAACACTCCAATTGCACCATAACACATTGATATCTAGCTCCTAGTATACTTGATTCTGCATACTTTAAGCCTAGACCTAATTACTTGTTCTAAACCCTAGTCCAACAAACTTAATTCACAAATACTCAAAACAAACTAGCATATCTAGCCTAAAACCTTGTTCTTTACAACTTTTCATTGGCAAATCCTTTTGAGAGATCCCTCTCTGGCTCGGTAGGGCTAGCTACTGAGCTGAAAGTGGTTCGAGGTTACCCTTTTCGATTTCCTCCTCAACCTAGGAAATTGTAGGGGATAACAAGGTGGAGGCCCATAATCTCAATCAATCACCTAGTCATGTTGTCCTTCCTACTTCCCTCAACACTTTGGAAGCACAACTGCAACAAATTACTACGCTCTTGGAACAGTTGAATTAAGACCGACATGATGATCGCAATGAAGTGATTAATTTCATGAATGACCTTAACTGTAATCAATGGAATATGCAAGATCAACTAGCATCACTTTGGAATGGCCAAAGGAAACTAGTTGAGTACATGGAGCAACTTGAGGGGCGCCTGGCACATGTAGAGTTTCATGTCCATCTAGATCCTCCAGGTAATGATCTGGGCCATTGTCTTGTTCACTAATGTTTGTGGGCTATGTTTTTTTTTTTTTTATCTTATGTGTCTTTTGGGCACACTGATCTTTTCCAGTTTTCAGTTGTAAGAAGGTTTTGGAATTTCATAAACAATTTTTGTGTTATTCTTTTAGCTAATAAATATGGTTGAAGTGATGCCGCAAGAACATTGATCTCACGGAAAGTATTCTATAATCTTTTGACAACTTAATAGAAGATTTTGACCAACAACAAAAAAATGGTTTTATTTTTATATTGATGAGAATTATAACAAATTAATATTTAATATGTAATTATAAATTAGATTTTACAATCAACGTGGAATAATTTATAAAAGGAGAGAGCAATCAATAGTTATAAAAGTTTTTTGAAGATATAAAATATGGCATATGTGTTCACTATTTTATAAAAGCATGCAAAATTATTCATAAGAGATAAGAGGGAGATTAAACACAATTGACCATTATGTTAATAGAAGACTTGACTCTTTTATACACTATTAGAGACCAACACTTGTAACCAATGTACAATAATGTATAAAAGGAGAAGATATTTTACAATCATAGAAGCTCACTCTAAATGTTACTATTAATAAATCATGTTTTTGCTTTGAATCATATTTATTTACATTGTTATGCTATTTTAGATAGTAAAAAAACAATTAGTGGTTTACTCCATCTTATGAAACATGTTCCAAAAGTATCTTACCAAAGACTTTGTAAAGGTTAACCTCATTCCATCATTCTTTGGTCTAGTAATCAATTGGAACACTTACTTTTTGAATGATAACTTAGCAATTAATTAAAGTGTTTACTCTCTCAATGACAACTTGGGTTTTAAGCTTAGCAAGTTTGCTATATATGTTAATGTGACAATAAAATAAATATTAATTGGTTGTGACAATGAAGACAAGAAAAAGAAAGTCCCCCAAGGAGGGTACTTGGGAGCGGGCATTCCCCCCTCGCCTTGATATGATGACATCTCACACAAAAGAGAGTTGTAGTTTCCACTATACTTGGTGCATTGCATGTGCTCTTGTCACTTCATCGATCATGGCCTTGAACTAGCACAAGGTTAAACGTCATTTGAATATTGTAGGTGGCATAGGGAGGTACAAGAAGACTCGGCAAGAGAATTCTATTAGATTAGCAATGCTTAAGGAAAAAAATTGACGATATAGACTAAAAGTTGGCCATTCTAGCCAAGAAATGAGCCAACATCTCCTTCTCCTTGGATGATCGTAGTGACAAGGCAACCCAGATGCCTGGAGATTCTACCCAATAATTGTCATGACTCATTGGTTTTTTGTTTGCAACACTAGTAGTATTTATTGTCTTCTCATGTTGATGTATGTCAAGATCTGGCATAACCATCATGTTTTTATAAGTTTTTATTTACAAGATGCTCTAGTTAGACGAGGTCTTAGTAATCTCAAGACTTTGAACTTATGTTTCCCTTTGGGCAGGCCAATAACAAAAAGAAAATTGGTCTATGTAATCCTTATTTGACATAATGCAAAGTGCCTAACTTGTTATATATATATATATATATATATATAATATATAATATATATATATATATATATATATATATATATATAATATATATATTATAATATATATATATATATATATATATATATATGAAATTTATGAGCATTTAAAATGTTTTTTTATGTGGAAAAGGTATTTGAACCTTCAAAGTTTCCTTATGAAAATAAAAAGATGATTATTACTTTTATCAAGCTTTCAACAAATGCAACTCCTTGCCATAATGAAATGAAGTGAAGCAATCTATTAAGAAAATTAAAAGACATGTGTACAAGTAGTCATGTGATTCTAAGATCTATGATACACTTGTTTGAAGAAGGTTTTTTTAGCAATTTCAAGTTGCCATGAGATTTAAGGATATTGAAATTATTATCCCCTGTCTATTCACAATTTTGGGGTTTGGTGGAGCTTGCACAACCCTCATGTTGTGGCATTTTGTGCTTGTCATAAGGATGTAGTGGGTCAATTAAATGGCCACCCAACCACATGTATATATAATTTTAGCAAATTACACAGTCAGAGATCAATCCACAAAAGTTCTTCTCAAAGGTGATACACAAGGAAATGACTAATGAATCCCTTGTTGATATCCAAGATTATGAATATTGTCGGGTTGTGATAAATTGAAAGGCCTACGAATCAAGCCTTGGGCCAGCAATGCATGTAGATCCCATGGATCAATTTACATAATCATTCATACCCTAACTAAGGGCGTTTTCCAATTCCCCTTTGGGGATAAAACTAATTATCATGAGTGATATATCAATGCCCCCTAGATGTTTGAAAACACTCTAGTTAATTTTATGGAATGACATGAATTTTTTTTAGTTGAAGAAGCCTCTAAAATGTGTTGTCTGGTAAGGGTTGAATTCCCAAAACTTCCCCTATAGTTTTGGTCATTCTAGAATATATATTTACTCAAATCGATAACTTTATATGCCACAAACCAACTCAATTACTCAACCCACACAATCATAAATGGGTATGTATTAAGGTTGGCATCTCAAAAGATTTGATAAAAAATTGTATACACAAGGGGGTGAAGGATAGGTTTATTTGATAGCTAATACAAAACATCATACTCCCAAACACTTGTTTTGGGTTTCAAAGCCCCCACCATAGAATAAAAGGTTATCCTAAACTAGTATATCTCAACCCCTTTACACCCTTATCCCCTGGAATAAGAGGTCAATCCTTTGGGCCTTGCCAAATATGACAATGATGGGTAGACTAAAGTTGTTAAAAAAGGGAATAGTCACCAAACTCAACCTACCCCTAAACTTAAAAAAAAAAGCATAGCTTCCCAACCCTCTCCAGACCCAATTGAAAAGAAGCATGTGAATTATGTGGCGGCAAAAGACCTATCTAGTAGCTCTTAATCCATTACTTCATGGGAGGTGGAGGTGTCAAAGCTAGTCTCCACCCTAATAGTTAAATACCTTTCAAATAATGGGTGGTGATGATACCCACTCTAACATGCGCATGACCTTTCTATGTATTAGTACATATTATTTTTATTATTATTATTAGTTTGGTGAGTTATGTTGTGGTGGACTTGCATGCCCATGTGTATATGTTTGTTTAAGGGCCTATATGTTTACACAATTTAAGGCAACAATGCTTATGTTATTGAGGTTGAAGAGACTAGGTGAAAAAAGGTCAGCGATCCTAATGTTGTAATATGTAATCACATCCACGCAAATAAAATACAACACAATTGTAAACCACTAGACAAAAAGAGTATGGGGTTAAGAACCCCACAAGAGGGAAAGGTGAGAGGATGGAACCATGGCATGGCTCCTAAACCAATCAAATAATGAAATATTCATAAAGTCACTTTATGAATATAACTCAAAGTCATGAATGGTTTTTATATCCTAAGTCCAAAGCCTTAATTTTAGAGTGAAGACTCGATTGAAGGAGTATTTATAGAACATTTGATACAAGGTGTTAGGAAGTTCACTAATGAACTTGTAAACTAAAGGAATTCTATTGAAATGCTTGCCTGGGATTGAAAGCCTTGAGTGATCATAATTGAAGAGAGAAATAAACTTACCTAGTTTGTTGAGTTTTGGGGATTTACCCCTAATGACTTTTTTTTTAAATTTCTTTAGAAAGAAGCTTGGTTATAACCAAGGATAGAGGAGTTTGGTATTCCTTATAGGTTGATGTGGATCTTAATATACTTGGAAGGATTTGGGCAAAGTGTATGCCTTATTGAAATTAGATTCAAGCATTAGAAGAAGACTTAGAAGCTAAATCAAAAGTTTGCAAATGTGAATACTTAGGCCTCAAAGTTATATCCCTAGCCCCTAGTCACATTGGTCAGCGATGGTTGTGATCAAGGCCTTGCGAGAAAAGGGGCTAAACGGGGTTAGATATTTAGCAAGAAGTGGATGTTTCGAATACCCAAATATCTAGATATCTAAACATTTGAGACCTTTGGTAGTGGGGAAGTCTAGCATAGATCAGATGTTCTGAATAATCGAGTATTAAAACATTCGAAACCTAATTTTAACTTTATATTTTGGAATTATCCAAATGTGAAGCCTTAGATGCGAAATATCATGGTGTCGTGGAACCCTTCCTTCCATAACCCTAACAATAGAGTTATGTAGCGGGACTCCTGAATTTTCCATAATGTTGTGATGAGTACAAAAACATGAATCATAGATCCAAATGTTAGCAAGGAAAAACACTTTGAGGACTCGCAGAGTCCTCGTGAGTCAACCCCATAGTATATGGAGAATTAGGGTGACTTGGCATGTTGACATAACAAGTGGCATGTTGACTTGTCACTAAGGGAATACTAAGATGATGTGGCATGTTGGCATGGCATGAGTTGTAAAGATGGATATATGACAACTAATGTGGCATAGGTAATGGCACGTGATATGGAGGTCAAGAGTCTAGGATCCAATTTTTTTGGAAAATGGCCTTTCTAGATTTTCCCAGATGATGGATGTTTGAGATATCCAAAAATATGGATGCCTAGAAGTGCAAAAACCAACATGAGATGATGAATATGATGATGTGGAAATGATAGTATGGTAGCGTTGATGTGGAGGGCCATGTGGCGGTCAATGTGGTAGATGACATGTATATCCAGACAACAAATGTTCTGGATGTCTAGGAGTCTGGAACCCATAAATTTGACATTTGAAATAAATTATATTTTTGAAACCTTGTAGATGGCAAATATTCCATACTTTTGGAAAGCCAACCTTGATATTTAAGTGGAGAATTAAGGAAACATCCAGATTGCGAATGTTTTAAACGTATAAAAGTCTAGATATATGGAGGTTTGACCAATTGACTAAAGAACGTTCAAATTTGAAATCTAGAAGAATAAAAAATGATTGCTAGACGGGTAACTAAAGTTTGAGATCTAAGATGACTTGGCAAGCTAATGTATTTGGCTTCTGGACATGTCATTGTGTAGTAGTGGCATGTGGGCATAAGATTGTCATGTGTCAACTACATGTCTAATGTATGATATGTTGATGTGTCAACCACATGTTAGGCATACATATGTTGATGTGGCATAAAATAACAAATCTTTGGAGGGATATAACTTTATGCATGGAGCTCAGAATGAGGTAACATTCATATTATTGGAAAGCTCTCAACAAGTGGAAGATGATGGTCACCTCATAAAGGGTGCTTGAGATGGTTAAAAGAAGGAAAAAGAATTGGATACCCCACCTATAATGTAATAGCCCTGGTCAAAAAATCCATGTAATAAAGTTAATAAAGGCAAAAAATAATAACCATGGTCATGGAACACGTATTCCAAGTTGAATGTTGGTAAAAAAACGTAGTGATGGGGATCACTTGTGATTAATTGATGGCTATGGAAATTGGTGAAGGCAATGGCAAAGAATTTGGAAATGCATGAGACATTTATTGACATTTTAGTTATGAAAATAATGGAAAATAGGAGAAAAGGAAGGTGAAAGGTCACATGTTGCATGTGAGGAGGAAAATGAAGGAAAAATAATGGAAGTTGAAGAAAATAGAGGCCTCAATGATAAAAAGGCTTATGAGGATTAGTTCATGGCTTTTTTCAATGTTAGTTTTTTGTTAGTTTAGTTTTGGAGCTCTCATTTCTACTCTCCCTCTCATACTCTTGTGTTACAGATCCATTTGGGCACATCACTCCCATCATCCAAATTAGTGTTTTAGGGCTCATCAAACCCTAATTTTAGTTGCTACATGCCCTAAACAACTCAACACTTTGAATGCCTCCTTCCTTGACAGTTTCATGGCTTGAAGACATCCTGAAATGACTCCTAGAGGGACCAACATAGGTAGGCCCATGCAAGGGTGATCTGCAGAGCACTTAGGCGCATGCAAGGGTGCTCTGCAGAGAACTTAGGCCCACTTTGACCTGCACTGGTTGAGATTGAGCGAAATTCACATAGGGTTCTGGGAATATTCTTATCTTCTAGAGCCATCTAGAATATTCCCACACTTATCATCTCCTATGAGCTCGAAAATGGATGAGGAATGAGTTAAGATACATCCTATCCTCTCATCCCTTCCTCCATGGAACTAATTCTAGGTTTGGAAGGCCATTCAATACCCTCATTGATGACAAAACCTCCTCCACCTTCCTATAACTTGAGCACTCATCTCAGTGATCAGGGGTTGGACTTTGATGAATTGTAAGGAGATAATGTTGCTATGAGAATTGACTTTGAGACAAGTATTGTTATGCTGCTAGAGTGTCATGCTTTTGATGTGATGTGGATGGGATCAAAGCTGGAGGAGTGACTTCGAATCAGACTTCATGGTTGTATTTCTTCCTTCTATTCAATAAATTATTTGAACCTTTTTCCCATATGCTTATCTTGTTATATGATGCTTATATGTGTGAATGTATCTAATTCCATTTACTTGTATTCAATAGATCTTTTGCTTTGATTGGTTCTTTGTCTTATATTGATGTTTACAGGTACTTCTCAAGTGTGTTAAGTACGGGAAGGAGCGATGGGACCGATACAAAGGAGACAAGAGGAAAGTGAAACTACAAGTAGGTCTTCTCATCTTCTTTTCCTTATCTATTGCTTATAGGAAAAGGCTAAAGTGCTTTAAAATGTTGTTTTAGATATGGTTACTTATCTATGGAATTAGTATTTATATGTAGATACCAAATTCTACAAAACAAATTGGTGACTCCACCAGGGAACGATCATCGTTCCAAGTAGCTTATCCACATCCTAGTACACCCTAGTAGACTTTACCTACTTTCATTGATCTTGTTTCAACCTTTTTAAAGTGTTTTTGGTCAAAATTTGCACTAAAATGCCTATTATAGGAATGTGCTGTAACTAGAGCACCCTTGGTCAGGGGATAGTGCTTTGCAGAGCACCCTTGGCTTAGAGACAGTGCTTTGCAGCGCACTGTCTCCCATTCAGGGCTACAATAATCCTCCTTAAGCCAAAAATTCTACCTTTGGCTCGATTTTTTCCAAATTTCCTTCTGAAGTGGTTTGATGAAAGATCAATGATTGTTATGTCTCTGAAATCAACATTGTATTTCCTTTGCTAGCCTACTTTGGCTTTGATTGATTAATGTTTCTTAAATGATTTCTTTGTCATTATCGATTCATTGTCAAAGTTAGATTATATTCGATTAATCTTTGCTCAAAAGAAAGTGTTGTAAAAGTATTCATTTCTTTTGAAAAAGAATTGTCGTAAAGTCTTCGTTCTTGCAAAAAGATTGATTGATTGTATGTGCATTAGTTTCCTTTTGTTCATAATAACATTAAGGGAATTGAAAAGAAAAACTTGCATCGTGCATTGAAAAAGTTTGTGTGTGCTCATAGGAATAGTTTAGGGAAATTGCATTAGATTGTGCTCTTTACTCTTTGATTGAAAGAAATCTGATTGCTCTATACCTATTAGCTAAGATTTTCATTGTTAAATTGAATGAAAATAATGTTTATCATAATTACATTCTATGAATTTCAAACATACATCACGCGGTGAACCTTGAAAGGCAAATTCTAAAGAAGATCAACTTAAAATTCATCTGAATTAACCTAATGGAACATTGTAAGTTAACGCATAACATTTAGAGGTTCTAGGATAGAGATGTGTTTCATCATCATAAAACATAGGAGTTGTCGCTAACTTGTCTGCAATACATCCCAAGTGTGATATCTCATTCCACGTACGTGAGTATATTGTAGCTCGTCCATGTACCTTCGGGTATATAGGGTGATGTTACAATACGTAAAGTATATGGGAATGCTCTCACTGTGCGGTTTTGCATTAGACAACGCTAATACGGATTGGGCCTCCATATACTTTCAGGTATATATGGGAGGACAACACTAGGTTGCTATCCATCCTTAGGTAACCGAGTCAACGACCTTGTACACTGTGATACACCAAACACAACATTCAGGGAGATTGCCTGCCTGTACTTCTCGGTTTGCCGAGAGGTATTTTGCAGTTCACAGTTGCTTGGTAAACCTTTTGCCTAGATTATCCCTCTTTTGTTTTGTTTTGTTATTTTGATTAAAATAAATTAATTGTCTGCATATAAAATCCTCCACGCTTGCTCCTTAGTTGGTCTTAGGTTGAGACATATGGCAACAAATCCGGAGTCCATCGATCAAGGAATTCCTTTTGATGGGAATCCTAGTCCTTTTCCTCCTTTTGGAAATATTGGTGCTCCATATATGGATACATTGTCCCTTTTGGGATTTACCGTTGGCTTGCCAGTATGGTTGTTTTCAACCTCCTTGGTTCAAAATGTCATGATTTCTCCGCAATCAAGTACTCCTCCAACTGGACAAAACCAACCTCTAGTTGATCCTAAAGTTGACCCTTTTCCTTCTTCCTTGGTTGTTTCTTCCTCCCCTTCTTCTTCTGCACCTTGCGAAAGTATTGGTACTATAAACCAGGTGGCTAAGAAGAAGAAGAAAGGGAAGAAGAAGAAGAAGAATAAAATTCAGTAGGGGGAAACCAAGCAACCATTGCTTTGAATGCAACTTCTGATGAGAAACCATCCGATAAGCCTCACAAAGTTCGATATCCATACAAACTTTGTATGGGAGACCATCTTCTTCGAAATTGTCCTTATATTCCTCATATCTTAGAAGAATGGTCTTCTCGTTCACATCATCATGTGTCATCAACTTCTGGAGATCATGCTAGTGACACACGATCAACTAGTGGTAGTAAATTTCATGGAAAGAAGGGTAGAGTTAAGTTTCCATGTAGGTCATGTGAAGCGAATCACCCCATTCACCTTTGTCCCTATCTGGATGAAGCCAAAAAAGTGTTGGATTACCGTCCTGCTTCACCGCAACGACTTCCACCTAGTTACAAGAGACTATCACTTAATCCTTCACTAGTTGATGAATTGAGTGACCCAAATCAACTGTCGGTCAAACCCACTCTCTCTGAATGTGAATCCCATGAGTCTATAATTGACCCACCACAGGTCAAGGAAACAGTTGACCTGTTTTCACCTTCAGTTAATTGTACCTTTCCCGTAGAGAGTGAGGATGATACCACTCAGGGTCTTTTTCGTTTCTTCATATTCAAATGAGCTTGGAGGCAACCCTCTTGTTCCATTAAGACAGGAGGAAAATCCTCCCGTTCTAGTAACTCAAGGGGGTAATTCTCCTGTTATTTCGGTACCCCCTCCAGTAGTCTGGTCACTTCCTTTGATTTGAATTTATTGGTAGGATTTCGTCTTCCTTCTTATGTGCCTTTTCAGATCATAGTACAAGTTTGTAATATGATTGTATCTGACACTATTATAGATGAAGGTGCATTTGTGAGTATCCTTTCCTCCACAACTTGGAAAGCACTCGATTTGCCACTGCTTGTGCCCGTTACTGAGAATCTGTTGGCTTTTAACAAAGGAACCAGTCAACCATTAGAGATCCTTCCTCAGTTACCTATTACTTTGGGAGGAAAAATTGTTTATCTCAATGTGATGGTAGTCTCAGGCTCTTTAGATTACTATTTACTTCTTGGGAGCGACTATGTTTATGACATGGGAGCTATTGTTTCAACACTCTTTCGAGTGATGTGTTTCTCGTATGAAGGCAAAATTATCACCATTGACCAGCTTTCATTTCCCAGTCCAAATATGGCTTCCAGTCAACCATCTTCCCTAAATGGTTCTTTTGTACCAATGGTATCATCCCCGTTAAGGGTTAATTATGTAGCAACCCGTTCCATGCCTACATCAACTGACGATTAATTCAGTGATGTTACATTATGTACTAGGGGCATTGGAACCAGATCTCTCTAATGGATTCCTTGCTACGGATCTCTTTGAGAGCATTGTTCTCCAATCTGATGAGAATCTCTTGGAAGTCATGACCTCTTATGATTTGTGATCAAGGATATGAGGATAGTTCTTTTACTGTGTCAACCTCATTAAAAAATGAAACAAATCCCATGAGGATAGTTCCTTGTCTTGTGTCAACCTCGTTAAAAAATGAAACCAAGGATATGAGGATAGTTCCTTGTCTTGTGTCAGCCTCGTTAAAAAATGAAACCAAGGATATGAGGATAGTTCCTTGTCTTGTGTCAACCTCGTTAAAAAATGAAACCAAGGATATGAGGATAGTTCCTTGTCTTGTGTCAACCTCGTTAAAAAATGAAACAAAGGGTATGAGAATAGTTCCTAGTCTTGTGTCAACCTCGTTAAAAAATGAAACAAGGAATATGAGGATAGTTCCTAGTCTTGTGTCGACCTCGTTAAAAAAAAGTGAAACAAGGAATGTGAGGATAGTTCTTTTACTGTATCAACCTCATTAAAAAATGAAAGATGTCCCAGAGCATAGTTCCTTGCCTTGTATCAAGCTCATTAAAAAATGAAACAAGGAATCTAAGCAGAGTTCATTGTCTTGTGTCAAGCTCATTAAAAAATGAAACAAGGTCCCTTGGAGAAAAGTTCCAATTCAGTCTTTGAGTAGATCTCGTAAAATCCCAGTCGAGTATTTCACTTGATCTTGTAAATGAACCTTCATTCCATCCACTTGATAGCCATGAGTAGTCTACTTAGGTGAATGAAATGGGGGGCATGCACTTAGTGATAAAGTTAAGTTTCCCTGTAGGTTATGTGAAGGGAATCACCCCATTCACCTTTGTCCCTATCTGGACAAATCCAAAAAGGTGTTAGATAATTGTTCTACTTCACCGCATCGACTTCCATCTGGTTACAGGAGACTCTCCCTTTCATCATGCTGGGGGCATGTAAACCAATCTCAAGCATAGTTCTTCGTTTCAAGCTCATGTAAAAATGAAACTGAATTCAAGCATAGTTTTTCATTTCAAGCTTGTGTAAACATGAAACAAAATCCAAGCATAGTTGCCTATGGTTCAATCTTGTGTAAAAATGAACCCATCTCCATTTTAACCCTTGTGATTTCCATTCTATCAGCGTTTTTCGTCATATGAGCTTTGGTTTTTCTCCTTCCATCATCACTATATGCTTGGCCGATTGTACACTTTCACTTGGTTCCCTGTAGGTTATGTGAAGGGAATCACCCCATTCACCTTTGTCCCTATCTGGATGAAGCCAAAAAGGTGTTGGATAACCGTCCTGCTTCACCACAATGACTTCCATCTGGTTACAAGAGACTCTCCCTTTCATCATGTTGAGGGCACGTAAACCAATCTCAAGCATAGTTCTTCGTTTCAAGCTTATGTAAAAATGAAACTGAATTCATGCATAGTTTTTCATTTCAAGCTTGTGTAAACATGAAACTGAATCCAAGCATAGTTCCCTATGGTTCAAGCTTGTGTAAAAATGAACCCATCTCCATTTTAACCCTTTTGATTGCCATTTTATTAGCCTTTTCCGTCAGGAGCCTTGGTTTTTCTCCTTCCATCGTCATTATCTACTTGGCTGATCATAGGCTTTCACTTGGTTGTTTTACCCTTTTTGAGGAATAGTTGCAATGAGTGGTCTTATTAGCCAGCCTCTTCATATAAATCAACATGTTTTGAGAAGTTCCAACATCACTAGAAGTAGTTGCTATCCTAGACACCACTCGTTCCTGAAATTGGAGTCCTCTTTAAGCTCTTTTCAGACTCCTTAAATATGAAAAGATTGTCAAGCGCCTGTTCTTTTCAGCTCATTAACAGATTGGAAACAACATCTACTCAGTATAAGTTTAGCCCTTTTCCGGACTGAGATAGATTATTTACGAGAAAGGAATACGTTGACCGAACATGGTCAATAGGTTCTCTCTCATATTGTTTTACATTTTTTCGGGCTTGAGAGATAAATCTACAAAAAAGAACTTGTGGAGTTTTCTTTTTGTCCCTTTGATGAGCCCCAATTTTGGTACAATTTGGGCTCATTTTGGCCTATTTTACTTGCTCAAACCATTCATTTTTATTTGCTTATGCATGCATTTCTTAGTTTATTCATGTTGTTTGTAGGAAGAAGGTTAGACACTTTATCTACGTGGCTAATGCATTATGATTCCAGGTTTTGGCATTAAAAAGGGAGCAAGAGACAACGAAAAAGGGGATAAGGGGACAATGAGGTGGCACTGCTGATTTTGTGGAGAGATGTCCACGGTCTTGGGACATTCCTCGTGATTCCCACCAAGAACTCCGAGCTCCAATCCATCTCCCCTCCAAGCTTAAGAAGCAGCCAGCTATCCTACATGAACAACAGTCATAAACTGTTCTACAGGAACAGTAGTTATGACTTCCCTACAGGATCCGCAGTTAGACTCTAGTTGGACAGCCGAGCTCCTAAAATCAAGGGCACTTGATGGATCATCGTTTTTGTATAAATATGAAGGCCTTAGCCTTAGATGGTTGTTGAAACTCCCGTATTGCTATTGTAATTTTGGAGCATAGTTCAGTTTTCGTTCCTTTTTGTAAGCCAATTTGGCATGACATCAGATTATGAATAAAGAAGGCAGTTTGTGATCTAGTTTTGAGTTTCTTAAGGAGACTATAGCTCTCAGGTTAGGGCCCAACCTGAGAGCCATAGATCCCCTCTGCTGTAGTGTTGTTTCCATTTCATTTCCAGCACTTTAAGTTTTCGTTTGCACATGCAATTCGAATTCCAGTTTGGTGATTTGGTTTTCTTATGAGTAGGATAGATTTTGCTTATGGTACAGTTGTTTCCACTTGCTTAGTGTAGCAAAGGATAGATACCATCAATTGGAGCTCCAGCAAAATGGTTGTTAAGGCTCACTGCCATCTCTTCTTGAAGATTGGGGTGCAGTCCATAACTAGCCACCAAAAACACGCATTACTTTACTTGATGATTGCTGCAATATAGTCACGGTTTTGATTAGATGCTTCCTTGTCATTCACACCTGCACACATACTTTCATCACAGCCTCATACATATTTCTCTTTGCGTTTTGGATAGCTGTTCATTAAATTCATGGCATAAGTAATTTAGGTTGATGCATTTTCGATCATTTGTTTCATTTACATTCCTCTTTCTCGTTCCATTACCATCTCCTCCATCTTGATCATGCATGCAAGCATATCTCCTCGACCTTCATGTCGTTCTGTCTTCCACTCCTCACGTAGCTTCATTTCCTAACCTTTCATTGACATAACCCCTTACCTTCAACATACTCCCTACACCCATTTCCCATCTCATTCCTCCACTTCTGAGCCATCACTAGCCTTATCCCTACCTCACATATCTCTTCCTACCATTCCATCGCTCCTCCATCACTTCAAACCTTCACGGTAGGTCATCCTGTAGCAGTTTATAGATCCTGTAGTAACCTCTGAGTATCCTGTAGGATCCCCTGCAGACATCCTGTAGGAGGCCATTCACTCGGTTGCTGAGCTTCTGAATGTGGAAAACCTCTGTGGATGGATGCTAAGGGTCCATAGGGACCTCACCTAGCCTCCCCAACCTGTTCCACGTTTTCCTTCCTTCTCCATCCCATCTGCACAACCAAACCCTGATTAGCACACAATCATAATCATTCCATCCACTTAAAGGAAAAATACAAAAACATGTCTTTTATGATGTAGGCAGTTTAGATCCATGCATTTTCACTTATTAGAGATAGTAGCAGCATT
This sequence comes from Pinus taeda, assembly GCA_000404065.3. NCBI lineage: Eukaryota > Viridiplantae > Streptophyta > Pinopsida > Pinales > Pinaceae > Pinus > Pinus taeda. Next base: position 153,288 of record APFE031615079.1, read on the forward strand.
GGTAGAAGTTTCCTTCACGTCATTTGCATTATAGAGGCTAGACTAGTTAAATTAGGGTTTCCTAGGTTTACATGCTTTGATTTGCTTTCAGTTCATTGTTGTCAAGTAGATTAGTCTTCTTTGAGCTAACTTTCATCCATCATTGATAGAGCTTCTTCTGTAAGCCCATAGAAGTTGGCTTAAGCCCTAGCGGACTTGTGCCAGCTGACCAAGTGACAGCTGCGACAAGAGCTAGTACTTGTGCATATAGCACCGTCGCTTCCAAGTTTGTACGAACTATCGGGTTGATAAAATTAAGAGACAGGAAGCCCTAGGAGTTGTAGCATTATTGCTACAATACTGGGGCTCACCAGTGTGGTTGGTCAAACTATCATACCCTAAATGATGTTCATGGAATATCTTTATCTCACCTCCCACAACATGTGCCCCTCCTTGTCTCATGAATATAAGATAATTTATTGTCATTCATTTTCCCATGTTTCCTCCTCGTGTCCCTCCATTTCTCCTCATTATTTAATCAATAGGAAAAAAATGTGATTTGGTGCCATATGCAATGATGTTAAGGAAGGTCTCTTACCAGGTGATCGTGGCAACTCTCGAGTCTTGAATGTATGAAAACATGCTACATTTATTGGCATTGAAACCGCATCTCTCCACCCTTTAGTTTGTTCCTTTGGCATCTATTTTAATTAATCCCTCTAGTGTGCCATAACCATGGGAACTGAGGAAGATTATATGGGAGTGTGAAGTTGAAACCATGGCATTCGAGGAAGTCATTTATTCTGGATGTGGGGAGATGATGATCTCGTTTCGAGACCTTGAATCAAGTGAGGTGAGCCTACACCTTCACATGCATTTTTCCTTTAGTCTTGAGATTAAATTGTAGTGAAGAGGAATTCTTTTGTAAATTTTGAATGTGCAGAGACAATTATGGCCTAAACATACTCTATGCCTTAGGCGAAAGGATGCGCTGCTAATAAGGGCGGACTACAATTAGAAAAATGGTTCAGATTGGATTATTATATATTTTTTTCATCCATATGATGCATTTAGAGTGGAAAAAAGTGGAGAAATAAGCTCACATGACCATTTTTACCTGCATGACCCAATTTGGTGAAACAAGGTCTGAAACATTTCGAGAGCGTTTTGAGGCATCAAATGATGTTTTTTAAGGGTAAAGCTTTGGATCTTTAGCACCACAACCTTTCAGGCTATTTTACACACGTAGATATTTCCAACGATGCAAGAAGTGTGTCAATCAAAGTCTGTATGCAAAAGTTAAGCCACTCAGAATTTGACTTTCCTATTTTCACACCTATAATTTAGGAGGATTCCACATCAGCCCCCATTAGTCATAGAAAAGGGACTAGCCACGTGTTTTTGATGTAAAATACTCTAGAAGAGTCTATACTGTAACTCTAGTTAAGAGTTGATGTAGTCAAAATTAACCACTAGTAGGCTATCGGGTTGTCTTATAATTGGGCCAGTAGGAGGAAGATGCACTCCAATCTTTTGAGAGAATTCTATTCCATAGATGAGAAAATATAGCCAGGAAAGATAGGAGTTAGAGCACACACAAAGGATATATACACTAAAGTAGCCCACGAGCCACAAACATTACTTCTTTGTACCTATAGCCATATTTCCATACAGAGAAAGAGAGTGAAGTGACCTCACCTTCTAGCTGGGTTTCTCTCGAAAGGGTTTCCTACATCATATATTGTGTCTTATGTGTATGTGTGAACTTAATTTGTCATTCTCTACTTTTCTGCATCATTTCCATTCGCATGCATGCACTAGTTATGGTTAAATTTACAGATCTAAAGTTTTAATAAAACTGTACATAATAGTGTAGAAATTTAGAATTTGAATATATTATTATCAAATCTGTTGTGACGAACTATCTAGTGGAATACCCATGAAATTTTACGGGTCATTTGGTATCATATCCAGGTTTCTTTGGGTATTTTGTGGATATTGCAAGCATCTAGATCAATGGGGATGAAAACCATAAAACCTTAATCATGGCCGACGAATCTATAAATGAACATCATGATCCTCTAGAGATGAGGTTTACGCGGATGGAACAACAATTATATATAAACCACAATGTAAGCCTCATCAAGGTAATAGAAATATGGGGATATTTGGAGAAGATGAAGGTTCAAATGTAGAGGACAAATCAAAATGAGGATTATGAGATTGGGGAGAAACAGAGAACTAGTCAAAGAAAGAATCTAGAAAATTTCAACCTGATTTGAGTGTCATGAATCAGTCCCTATTTAAAATGGAAACAAAATTCTATATCAAGCCATATCAAGGTGATATAGACACTCTTAACTTGAACCATTCATTGGAGCAACTAGAAGTTTATTTTAGTATCCATCAAATTGAGGGAGGACAAAAGATATCATTCATAGAGATGAAATTAGAGGGCCATGCACTGACTTGGTGGTAGAGCCACATGGGAACCCTGAGGTTGGAGGGAGAACCTCTAGTGACTAAGTGCGAGTATTTCAAAAGCCTCATTAAGTCACACTTTTATCCCATTCGATACATGGAGGACCAATGGATCTGATGGCATTGCTTCAGGAAAAAGTTGGGCCAAAGCATGCAGGAGTACACCACATAATTCAAAATGATGGCTATCATATTAGGTATCTATCCAAAGAACTAAGATGTACTCCTCAAGTATTTAGGGGGTTTTCACTGCCATGTATGCAAGCAAGTGATGTTTTTCAAGCCCAAATCAGTGGACAAGGCTTTTGTACAGGTGCAATACCTAGAAAACATATGCCTAAAGAGAGCGCAATCATGTGGATCAAAGAAGAAGGAGAAACATAATTCTTCCAACGAGGGGAGGAAGAAGAAAAAAGGGGAAAAAATAAGAAGATGATAGCCACAAGACACCAGTGTAAATATCCTAGCAACCATTGCCACATCGATGGCCATATAGAGGAAAAATGTTGGAAGTTGGATCCAAAGCTAAACCCGAAGAACAAGAAGAAAGATAAAAAGAAGAAGAATCTCATGGCCATTTATTTGAGAAACCAAGTTGAAAGAAACTTGAATATGGATGAGAAGATCATTTGTACGTTAGTGCATAAAGGAGGTGAATTTGAGTAGCCTTTAGCAATAGGAAGATAAAGAAATGACCAAACTCTTCCATATAAAGATACAGGTCAAGAAGACAAAGATTGATGCTCTATTTGACTCAAGATTACATGCGAATCTCATTGAAACAAAGCTAGTCAAGAAGATGGGGCTAGAATTTTATGATCGCCCTAAACCATATTCACTGGGATGGGTAAATAAGGATGCAGAGCTGAAGGTAAAAAAACAATGCAGAATTAGATTTGCTATCAGTGCTAACTTTATTGATGAAGTAGATTTAGATTGGTTCCCCTTGATGTACGTAGAGTCATGTTTGGGAGTCCATACATGTACATGTGTGATGCAATATTCATGAGGATAGACAACTAGTACCGACTCATTAAGGATGGAAACTGGTTCATCAACAATGCATACAAAATCAAGTTGAAAATTTCGCTGGTAAGTTCCAACCAAGCCAAGAAATTGATCAATTCTAGAAAGAAGTATGTTTTATTGTTCTTAAGAGAAAGTCAGTATGTAGAGGAGTTAATCAAAGGCAAGGCATCCTTAGAGGTGTGTACAAATAAACATAAGAAACAATTGGAGGAACTATAGCAGGCATATAGGGATGTGTTCTGAGAGCCTAAAGGGATACCACCTAAGAGAGAAGTGGGGCACAAGATATAGCTATTGCCAAACTCCCCATTTTCAAATATTGGGTTGTATAGTTAGTCTGTTATACAAGCAAGTGAGCTGAAGAAACAGTTGAAGCAACTATTGCAATAGGGTGTCATTCGACCAAGTACATCACTCTGTGTGTCAACCATTATCATTGTGTCAAAGAAGGACCAGACTTGGTGGATGTGTATAGATTATAGGGCATGGAATAAAATCATGCTCAAGAACAAATACCCCCTACCCAAGATAGATGATATGTTGAATCAGTTGCATCAAGAAAAATTCTTCACCAAGATAGACTTGAAGTTTGGATATCACCAAGTTTGAGTCAAAGAAGAAGATACTTGGAAGACCACCTTCAAAACCAGGAAAATTTTGTATGAGTGGTTAATCATGCCATTTGGCCTATGTAATACACTAGCTACATTTATGAGATTAATGAATTATGTACCATGAACTTATATAGATTCATTTGTTATTGCCTATTTGGACAATATACCATTATATAATGCTACCTGGGAGGAGCATTTTTCACATTTAACGCAGGTGGTGGAAATACTGAAGAAGCACCAGCTATTGGAAAATCTCAAGAAGTGTGAGTTTGCGCAGTATTCTTTACTGTATTTTTGGTATGCGATCGATGGGGGAGAGATTAAAATAGATCCTTCCAATATGGAGGCCATCATGAAATGGTTGGTGCATATTAATGTTTCTGAGGTCAGGAGTCTCATGGGGAAACATAGTACCTAAGGAAATTCATACCTCATTTTCAATGGTAGTAGCACCGCTCCATGCCATAACAATAAGTGGCGAGAGTTTCTAGTGGGGAAAAGGTTAACAAAAGGCATTTGAGGAGCTAAAGAAGAATATCAACCAAGCACTAGTTTTGGCATTACAAACCTTGCAGCGACCCTTTGAAGTGGAGACAGATGCGAGTGGGCATGCTATGCGAGTTGTCTTCATGCAGGGAGGAAGGCCCCTATCCTACCATTTTGAAGTATTTCATGGGGTAGTTCTTAACTACCTATTGAAGCCCCGAAAATCGGGTCAACAACAAGGGAGATACCCACCTGGTCCAGACCTTGGTTGGCAGCTCCTTATCCGTTTGGTATAGCGGGTCCAACTGGGGATAATGGGACCAATTTCCCAATCTAAGGGTGTGTGTGTGTGTGTGTGGAGTTGGATGAAGCTGATCTAAAAGTACTTAAAGCTAATTTAATTCAGATTCTTAAACTAACTCTATGCTATTGTAATCTAATGAGAAACAACACATCTAATCTACGCTAACCCAGGGTGTATATCTTCTATTATGTGATCTAAAGAGATTTCAAACAATAACTGGTAATCAAGATCATTCAGCTATCATAAGAATAGAAATCAATTAAGATAAACCACTTTGCATAAGAAGTTAGGCAAAACAGTTATGAACAACATATCGCATAATAAGTTATTCATATATCAGACATAAATAAATTACTCCACAGTGCAGAAGTGCCAAATGGTAACTCATACATTCATGCAATAACATATAAACAACTGAAAACTGTAAATCACTTTCAAAATATAAGCAGAAACGGCCAAGAGATAAAAGTACCATTTATGACTAATCCTACTCATAAACTTCAAGCAAAAACGATTTATTTCTACTTGTTCTAACATCTACTAAGAGTACAAAAGGGCAACATCAGTAGCAGACATCAAATGCAAACATTAATAAATCTCGATCCATCCATTCATCAAAACCTCCTCTGAGGGTGCAGAAGTGCATGTTCCGAGGAAAGTTTTGACAAATTTCTGGACCCTTCTCTCTAATGCATGAGAAGGGTTAAAATACTACTTCCTAATTCTAATAATAGTGTCTTTACAAAATTTAGGATGCGGTTTTCAAATGACCATCCTTCTTCTAATCTAATAAAAAGAAGAAAAAAAAATTCTAAAATAAGGCTACTTCTGAACTTGGTCCTTAAAACTGCAAGTGTTCATCATGGGCTTGAGAAGAGTCGGCTAGCTGACTTCTGCGCTGAGCTGGGTTGTGAAAACAGAATCTATCAGAGCTGGCACTACTTTTTCGGCTGTGTTTATGATGCATTTCACAGTCATCCATTGACTATGTGGCTTGACCAAGTATGCCCAGTAACACTCCCAATTTAACCTGTTCAATGCCTAGATTGCTTTTCCCTTTTCCTGCGCCTTCTGCTTCCACTCTGCTTCAGTCGTACTTTATTTGGTAGGTACCCCGGGGTGGTCTCTTCGATTAAGTTGGCCCTATGTAAATTCTCATTTACACAGTCGATAAGAATGTTTGCTTACGTGGCCGCTGTCTCCACTGCTTGTTCCGCTTGCCTAATTTGATCGTCCCATTTATTAAAGAGCAATTCTTTATGACTCTCGTTTATTCTGGGTGCACTTGCTCCTTTCCCTTCCTCTTCATCCTGCCAAGCTAAGTATTCCATCACTCGTCTATCACTCTGATCATAGTCACTTCGCAAGTCCGCCACTTGATTGGTGATTTTATCGCTCAGCTCGCAATAGTGACTCCACTATGATATCTTACGTCCCAACTCTCCCTGTTGCTGCAGAAGTTGCTCATTTAAGTCAATAGATTCTGAAATAAATTCGGCAAGCTTAGGCTCGTCTTTATGCATTTCTTGTAAAATTTGCAATTGCTTTCCTTTCTCGTCTAGACTTCTTTGATAGCCTATCTGCATCTGCTGAAAGTCTTCCTGCAACTTCTCAAGCTGTTTTTTGTCCTTTTTGAGTGGCTCCTCTTTTCTGGACCAATCTTTGGTGGTCTCTGCTAGGTTTGGGTTCTCTGCCGCAAATTTCTTGACGAATTGTGCATTGTAAGTCGCCTGCGGTTCAGGAAGATGATACATAAGCTTTAAATCTTGCGCGGCGAATGACCCGATGATCCCATGTCCTTGAACCTTGAATTGTCTGTTGTTCAACTCTGCATTGTCAAGTATCCACTTGATCATATCCATATAGGGTAAAATTTTGGGCCTTGCTGCGATCCGGTGAAGAAATGAGCATGCTAGCTCCTCTAAGGACGCCTCGGAAGAGCGTTGTGAGCCCGCGACAGTATCAACCTTCATTACTCTAGGATTTTCTTCTTCTAGCAGCCTGTACATGCTTTCCCATGTCGATATCCCTGCGTCTCTATTGCAGGCAGTGTCTGTATACAAAGGCGCCATCTCCTTCGTCTTTTCCTTCGCCTCAGAGCCTTGAGCTTTATTTTTCTTTCCCATTTGCTCCTGCTTTTGGCTTTGAATTGTCTTAGCTCTTCGTTCCTGCAGATTACGAGTGAAATGGAAATGACTGATTAAGAAAGGTGATGGGAGAGTTTTAAATGCAACAGATATATCAAATATGCCACTTTACGTGAAGTAATTCTTTACAAAAGCACGCATCTTCATTTCATTTAATAACTGAAAACTAATTCATTTACTATCATTAAAAGCGCATGATCTTGAGTCAGATTATGGTAAGTGGCTTTTCTTTGAATGGTGTGCCCGAAGGATTTGTGATTAAGTGATTTATGATTTGCTTACATAACATCGCCGATCGCGCCATCGCAAATCGCACCATCGCAAATCGCAAGATCGCAGATTGCACCATCACAAATTGCAAGATCGTAGATTGCACCATCACAGATTGCACCATTGCAGTGATTGCAACATCGCAGCGAACGCAACATCGCAGGTCACAGAAGTTTAATGTTTGCCAAATCTTGCCAGTTTATTTCTGCGATATGCGATCTTGCGATGTTAGGCTTAACACGAGGGTCTTGCGCATACTGATATTATTTCCTATATTTTTTGCAACGCAGTTTTAAAGATATTTCCCTTATTGTAGACTTAGGTTAAAAATATTCAAAAGACTTTTCTAAGCTAACGATGGTAACCTTATTTTGAAGAAAGGAAAAACTTACTTTTTTCTTAAAAATTTAACTAAGGGTCCCCATTCATTTAGTATTTTGGACAACACTTAAATGAACAAGGGGGGGTTTTTGATGGCCACAACACCTTCACAGTGGGGTTGCAGATGCTGGAGATAGCATACCCACGTGGCTTCTTCACCAACTTCAATTTTTCCTTCATTGACTCTACGAGCGCCTACTCGCCACCGTTGCCACCAAATATCATAGATGGATTTTTTCTTGTATATGGCAGGCATGTGATGTGGTGAATCAACATATCTATGATGGGTATCAGCTCCTCCAGCCACAAACACCCATCATGCACCAAGCACAACAACTTCTTGATGACCAAAACTATTACTGGGGTGTGGTTATAGTGCGGCACTTAGAGCAGGTTCAACAATCCTGCCGTCTCTACCCGCTTGAGCCACCTCTGCAGCTCTAAGGTGGTCATTCCCATATTTGTGTCTATGATGCAGCACATCAGCTACTCAGTCACTAGGTGCGGGAACTTCTCATGGTCCACCAAGTCCCAATCTTCAAGCTTCAGTAACGACACTCAAGCCAAGTGTGAACTATGGAAATTAATTTTATCTGGTAGCAGAGGGGTTTGTAGGGAAGTTTTACTCTCATCAATGTCCTTTGGGACCTTGCACTTAGGCTTGCATGGAGGGACATACTCCAGCAACCGTGTAATAGGGTCCACACCTTTGGTTTCAATCACCTATACTTCCACTGTCACATCCTCATCATCCATCAAGATGTGTTTGATATCCTCCTCCTCTGCTTCTAGGTTTATAGCCTTGCCTTTCTCCTAGGAAGTGGGCTTTGGTGGGTTTCTCCTTGGTGATGTGTTCAGCAGTATGGCAGGTTGCTTGCCCTTCTTGTTCTTCATGGTCTCCTTGGTTGGGGTTGGCTTCAATCTTAGTGTTCTCGATGATTTAGGGACCTCCACCAATACTTCGGCCACTTCCGGAGTAGCTACTTCGGCCTCCATATCGATTTCTTTCACATTCTCCTTGACTGCCACTTATCCGTTGTTCATAGCTTCGCCATGTGTCAACATGATGCTATTCACTAGTTCCTGTGTCTCCTTTGATAATTGTGTTGGAAATAATACTGAGAGGGGAGGGGTGAATCAGTATTAGCAAATCAGATACTTTTTCATTTTCACACTCAGATTCATATATGCGACTTCAGTTAAGGATATACGCGTATATACGTGACTGTATTAAATGCAACAAGCGTATATGCAGCAATCTTATGATTCGGTTAGCTTATCTTCAGTAAATGCATCAGAACATTATTAACCACATTAACAGTAAACAGGTGTAGTGAAACAGTATAGATCATCACACATAAGAAGCACACATGAACACCATGATATAAGGTGGAAACCCAATGTGGGTGAAAACCACCTGCTGCAATTCGTTTCTTTCTTCTTTAATGAGAAACTTCTTTTACAATGTACTGGTGCAGTCCTTTACCAGTATGCAGGCTACAACCTGCATAGGGCTACAACCCTCTCTCGTTTTCCAACTACTTCTGGAAGGGAGCTACAACCCCCTCAGCTCTTGTACTAGCTGATCCATTTACTAGTACGTAGGTGCTGAACCTACAATCTTCAGGGACCACGTTTCATCAATTTTCAGACTGGATCCAAGAGTACAAAACAAACATTACTGCAATACAATCATCAACTTAAACTTGCATCATAATTCATTAAACAACCCAATACTGAATCACTGAAACCCTGTCATTAAGAACACAGAACCCAAACCAGAGACTAGAACTCTGTAGCAACCACCAGAATCAGCAGCAACCTGAGATATCAAACTTTATCATGCATACGCTACTGCACTTTACCGAAACCGCGTGTATACGCACTTTCTCCAAAGGAAACCCGCGTACAGATCTAGAAATGATTACTTATGCCTCCGCTGTCAGATCTGACCCTTGCCAAACTTCCCGAACAGACAACCAGCAATACCAGATCCTCTTACTTCGTCAGACACCCAATACTCACCCTTTTTCACCCCTCTTGGCCTAATGATCTTCTCCTTATATAGGTTTAGGCCTCTCTCAATACCATGGTCCAAAACCATAACAAACCAATACCATCAACCTCGAAACTAGGGATCAACACGTCCATCGAGACACCATGGTCCAAAACCATAGGCACAACTTCCAAGGACTAACTGCCACGGACCAAAGGTACTTTTCACATGTACGCGCTTTTACTGAATCAAACCTGCGTGTATACGCGGATTCTCCTTGATAAACCTGCGTATATCTCTTTCTTGTTCTGCTGTACTGAGATCTGTCCTCTGATTAAGTTGCCATCACCTGTACCAACCTCTGAGCACCTGTACCAACCTCTGAGTGAGTTGCCATTAAGGACAACACTTGAAACATAATGCCAACATGGAGTAATAAATTTGAAGAAGCGTAAAATGATCCTTGAGAACAAGTCATTACATGTAGTAGTACCACTGGATCCAGCTAAAGGAGCGTGATACACTGAACCGGTGCGCGACGACAATAGTGATCACGATCTTGATTATATCTACAAGATAACTGCACAAGGAGAGGATTGGGTGAATCCGACTACAGATGGAAGGATTTCGTGGGAGCGTGAAAGCTCCTGCACTTTGGATTTAGATGAAGAGATAGAGCGATGGCAGAATCAGTTGCACGAAGTCACAACAATAAACTGCAACCTGATGATCAGATCATTGCGTTGTGTAAAAACAGATGCAAGGGAGTTGCTGACATATGATGGATTGTCTGTAGTGGATGAATTTCTATGCAAATTCGAAAGTGTAGTACCAGAGCAATAGCGGTCCGATGCACTGAAGTGGGCACTGTGCGCAACACCTGCACGATGGTGGGGTATGCATCAAGGAACTTTTGAAGACTGGCACAGATGCAGAACGATGATGTGCCTGCAGTTTGGACAACCCCAGGTATGACTAGTAGACAAATATGATGGACGAGATGATTCGTGCATGCACCTTGTGAAATGGACCAAGGTCTATGGGGAAGAGCCACAGCCTGAATGGGTGCACCTATTCTACCATACCCTGGATTTCATACCCATGAATTGGTATACGGAGACAGAGCTATGCCATGGTATGGGAAAATGGGATGTCTTGTGCAAGGGATTCTTGTTAACATTCACATTTGAAGATTGCTAGTATGATATGGTGTATGATGCACTACAAGCAGTGAAAGCCACTATCTTTAAAATACCATAGGAGCCAATGGAAGTACTTCAGCCAGAATGGGCGGTACAGTTAAGTAGCACACTGGAATGTTATAACATGAATGTTGAGGAGGGTGATGAGGACCCACAGAACATTAACATTTCAGAAACAGAAGGCTCTCTCAAGATTCACGGACCATCACTTGAAGACCCCGACATCACCGCACCGCTGAAGACAAAGCAGGTCAACATTGGAATGGAGGCAGAGTCAAAGTATGCGATGCTGGGGAACTATTGGGACGATGCCACAGTCGATAAAGTCGCTGAGTTACTCTGCGAATACCAAGACCTGTTCTCGACCAAAATTATGGACTTAAAAGGGATCGTAGGCGATTTAGGGACGATGAAGATCACCCTAAAACTCGACGTGAAGCCAGTTAAGTAGCATTTATACTGCTTGAATCCAAAATGAATTAGACAAAATGCTCGCAGCCGGAATTATTGAACCAGTGGAAGAATCTAACTGGGTGAGTCCTATGGTGGTACTAGAGAAAAAATAGAAGGGTGAAATAAGAATATGCATAGACCTCAGGAAGCAGAATGATGCCTGTGTACACGATCCATTCCCAACACCATTCACATATGAGGTACTAGAGAATGTTGGCAGTCAGGAAGCATACTTGTTCACAGATGGGTTCTCAGGGTACCATCAGATCAAGATCACACCAGAAGACAAGAGCAAGATGACCTTCACAACAAAATGGGGATGCTTTCAATACATCGTGATGGTGTTTGGACTGAAGTATGCGCCAGCTATATTTTCGCACATTGTGGTAGCCGCGTTCAAAGAATACATCCACAAATTTTTGATTGTCTATCTGGATGATTGGACTGTTTTTGGATTAGTTAAGCACCATGTAGCGAGCTTACGGTTGATGCTGGATACTTGCCCCCGAGACCAGATTGCGCTGAACCTGAAGAAGTGCACATTCCTTGTTCTCTTTGGAAACCTGCTGGGGCATGTGGTCTGAAAACAAGGACTGATGGTGGCCCCTATGAATATTGTCATTATCCTCAATTTGGAAGCATCGCAAAGTGTTAAATAATTGTGCGCTACCCTTGGGACACACTGGATACTATAGGAAGTTCATCAAAAGTCATGCCTAGATAACTGTGCTGATGGAAAAGATATTGAAAAAAGATGTTACATACTGTTGGAAAGATGATTGCATGAAGAGTTTGGATGTCCTAAAGGGGAAACTGGCCTCCGCGCCAATTTTGGTCTTCCCAAAACGGGACGTGGAATTTCATGTACACGTTGATGCATCATGGATCACGTTGGGAGTCGTACTCACACAGGAGGGAGCAGAGGGTGTGGATCACTCGATCACATTTGCGAGTCAAAGATTGTCCAAAGCAGAAAATAACTACTCTAACATCGAACGCGAGGGGTTGGTAATGGTGTACGCACTCCAGAAATACCGACACTATTTTCTTGGCGAACATTTCAAGATGTATACCAACCATTCCACATTGAAATACTTGGTGAACAAGCCTATGTTGTGGGGGCGCATATGTACATGGCTTTTACTGTTTCAAGAATATGATTTTGAGGTCATAGTCAAGCCAGGACGCTTAAACACAGGACTAGACCACTTGTCACAAATTGAGACAGGCAAGGAACCAACAAATTTGGAGGAGGGACTACCTGGTGCACAACTCTTTGTAGTACACGTCGCGGACGAACACTTCGAAGACATAATCCATTTTCTAACAACAGGGACTACGCTGAAAGAGTACTCAATTCAACAGAAGAAGGAATTGGTGATGCGCACGACAAACTTTTTTGTCATCGCGGGGCACCTCTATAAGATGGGCAATGATGAGTTATTGTGAAGATACATACTTGAATTTGAACGAGGTCAGGTCCTCATGGAAGCACATGGGGGCATTGCAGGAGGACACTATGCAGGATGCACGACCACCCAAAAGATTCTTCGCACAGGGTTATGGTGGCCGACCCTGCACCAGGATTTGAAAGCGCATTGTAAGGCCTGTGATATATGTCAAAGGATGGGAAAACCATCACGAAAGGATGAGATGCCACTAAATCCCCAAATGACACTGCAGCCATTTGAGAAATGGGCAATTGACTTTGTGGGACCAATCAAACCTCAGGGAAAGATGGGCGCGTGCTATATCATCACCGCGACAGAGTACCTGACACAATGGGCGGAAGCACAACCAGTCAAGGACTACACAGCTGTTGCGACTGCAAAGTTCTTGTTCAAAAACATGTTGACATAATTTGGCTACCCAAAAATCTTAATGAGCGATCACGACACACATTTCTTGAATGAAACCATCAACCCGCTCATAGAAGCGTTCCAGGTTTATCACCAGAAAAGTACACCATACCACCCATAGGCCAATGGAACAGTAGAAGCATTCGATAAAATACTAGAGACTATTGTTATCGGGAAATCTAGTGTCCATGCAGAGCTGCTAGTCCCACTAAGACATGTAGCTATCTTAGAAACAAACAAAAGAAAGTTACTTTCATTTTCCTTTATGAGAAGTAGATAGGAGAGGAGCAAATAATACCAACCTCAATCTTTTGATTGGTTCCTTGCTTGTTCCTTCTCCCCTCTGACAGATCTTTGCTGCTCCTTCCTTGCTTACCCCACTTTAAAGAGTACCTTTAAAGTCAAAGCAGCACAATACCTTCAAAGTACAGAGATCTACAATCATAAACAATATAGGACCAGATATATATTGACCACACAAATGCATATATCATCAAACATACAAGAGTGTGGAGGAAAACTTGAATAGCTATATTGATATAAAGATTAGAAGAGAGGATTAAAACCCATTGATTTGACCCAGTGTCGTCCTCCCAGCATGAAAGCCCTTCTTCACCTCATGAAAAGCTTAGATCACCTAACACTATGATGTTCCACCAAGAAACCAATAGCATTTCCTTATAAGATATAAGATTCCAGCCTCTGGATCTCTGGGATGAGGGATCCATATATAGATGTTTGCAGGGGGGTGAGTCAGCTTCTGAGATTTTTATTAGTGTCCTCTCTCTGATAATTCTTTGTTCCACTTGGAGATTCATGATCTCTTACTCATCCTTGGGTGAATTCAGAGAGACAAGTGTCACAGGAGAAGTTTCTGGAAGATTCCACGATCATCCACCTTGCAAATTGTCTCTGCCATTTGTCTACTCTCGCCCATCGCACCATATAGAAGGGCTTTTCAGTATGCATCACACTTTTTGCATCGGGCAGGTGAGATGCATCACACCATTTGCACTGAGTAGTTTGTATGGTCTAGTTTTGACCAGTTCTGAGCAGTTTTCTGTAGAGAACTTCTAGGAGATGATGTAATCAACTGACCTTGTTCCTTTAGGGTATGAAACAACACTTTTAGGGACTCAGAAGCCCTTGGTTTATGGACATATATGATTGGGGTTGTAGTGCCCAAATATGTCTATAATAGTTTCCCCTTAAAGCATGAGTTCAAAAATCTTTTGATGTCGGGTGAAATGCTTTATCATGAGGATCTGAGGTTTTTCGAACTGGAAGGTGACCTGTAATAAGATACAATACAATACATTATCTTCATAATATTTTCATGTTCTAGTTGAGGCAGGAATTCCCATGCTCAGCTTTATAAATTCATTTTCATGTACATAGGACAGACAACCGTCTGTGTAGCAGACTGATGATTATGATAGAGCCATCATCCTTTGATTCAGATGATCATCTATGCAGCAATGATGTACATTCGATTCCTTTGTTTTCCTGAATATATTTCAGCCTGGATGGATGAAACTAGATCCGGGGTCTTCAAACGTTTCCAATCTTTGCCCGAAGTACAAGTCGATCCATGTGAAAAATGTTCTGGAGTCGAACATGGAAAGACATCCCCTGATTACCAACCAATGATGTAAGTTGTTAACAGGTGTGAGAGGAATCACTGATAATGATGATGACCCTCAAGGTACTACAGTACAATTCGCATGGTGTGAAAATGGGACTTGGTGTTGAACACCATGCAAAATCTTTCGGTCGAAGGCCATTGATGTAAACTTATCACCAGAAGTGAGAAACTTGCCATTGAGGCATGCAAACTTTAAAGTACTGAAAGGGTTGTTCCTATGTCGACTTCTCAGATAATGAGCTATCATCGACAAGAAGTGACCTGTCATAGGAGGGCCTTAATGAATCCCACATCTACGACATGGAACGGAGCAAATGATTTTGTGGAGGTGAAAACAATATTATGATACAGGGTTCAGGGTGGCAGTCATGAAAGAATGGAGTGTGAATGTATTACAGCGGATGAGACACAAGCTGGGTTGGTGAATTCTCTGAGCGACTTCTCTTGAACATATCGATGACACTAAAATGGATTGGTAGCGTTAACCCCAAAGATGGATGGTACAATGGACCAATGGTAATATGACTGGTGAACGGAATAACCCAACCCGACTCAATCATGGTGATGGAGTGAAAGTGTCATGTTCAAGAGCGACTTGCTACCAATAAAGTTTCTTCAAGCTTTCTTCCCAATTTTTCCCCAGTCATTGTTGACCAGTACCTCTATATTTTTATCAAGCTTGGGGAGGATAACATATGCTTGTTCTATAATTTGCCCTTCGGGAAAACCCGTCACTATGTTTTAACGAGCCTAGCAACAATGAAACTCGTTCTTGTTGATATAGAAAAGTTTGTCGCTATTGGTTTTAACAACTTTAATGACAAAGACAACTCGATCCTTTTTCAATTTTAGAGAGTCTAAAAAAGGGACGAAAAGGAAACTCCAGTACTCCTTTTTCATCATATAATCCCTTAAGTCTGAAAAAGTATAAAATAATACGAAAGGGATGAATTTTGGATAGTTTTAGCGAGCCGAACAAGACAAGGGCTCGATCGTTTTGTGTAATAATCCCTCAGGTCCAAAAAGATTAAAATCTAGAGGAGGGATAGCACTTCTAATAGCTTTAACGAGCTGGAGAGGCCAATTGCTCGGCAATATTTCATATTTTATGAGTCAGATGAAAAGTGCTTAAAGGAGACTTGTTTTTTAGGAACGAGTGATATTTTCGGGTAGCAGTTGGTTCCAAGTAAGGTTTGGAATTTTCTAGTCATGGCAGTGTTACAAGGATGGCTAACAGAATCACTCGTCGCAGCTGTTCCTCAAAAGGGTTAACAATCAAATGGAGGTGTATGATTGGCTAAAATAGAGTGGAGGTGATGGTAAGAACACAACCAAAGCTCAAAAACGGATGATAATGCATTCACAATGGTTATTTACAGGAGATTGGTTCATTTTTTAACGAGCTTAAACTCTGGTGGAACATATGCTGATTGCTTAGGTTTAATTTTTAACGAGTTTGAAATTTGTGTAAAACTGCACGTTCCAGTCGTATAATAAGGATGTCTCACCGATAGGTTCAATTTTTAAGGAGATTGCATCATTCGAAACTTTGCTATGTATCCTTTATTTATGCAAGCTAAGAATGACCAATCCTACGAGTTTAAAGGGTTGAGAATCTACAAACTAAGAAAATAATTGGTCGCTTTTCACTTGCATGTGAAAAGGTTTGCATGCCCGCAGGTACAATGAAGTAGAGTCTCCAAGTTACCCTTCAATTTGCAAACAAAGCACTTGCTCTGTCAGGAAAGGCATACCTTTTAACATACAAAGTAGACTTTCTAGGTTACCCTTCAATTTGCAAACAAAGAATTTGCTCTGTAAGGAAAGGAATACCTTTTGATGGAGGTACCTTATTCCAGTCTAATCCCACTTTCCTATATGGATAGGTGGATCGGACTAGTCATATTCCTATGCAGAAAACCACCTTATACCCGAGGTTCTTCTGCTGAAGCAGACC
Source organism: Pinus taeda (assembly GCA_000404065.3). Lineage (NCBI taxonomy): Eukaryota > Viridiplantae > Streptophyta > Pinopsida > Pinales > Pinaceae > Pinus > Pinus taeda. The sequence continues at coordinate 170,091 of APFE031615079.1, forward strand.
AGGGTGCATGCCCCCTAGGTTTCAGTCACAATCACCGAATTACTCGCGCTCATTAGGTGGATGGACTGGTGATTGATGAGACATTCCTTGCGTGAAAAGACCAGTTAGGGATGGCATTTGACTATTAGCTATGTGTGAGCTAGGGAATGAAGCTGGTCTACGAGCTGGACCACTCGGCCTTCATGCAGAAAACACATTACTCGAAAGAGTGAGGAGACAATGCCTACCATGCTATAAATATAGTCACGCCCAAGGAGTAGATTATTATCTAAAGGTCCTTGGACTACCATTACGTTCAGATAAACGGTTTTCCTTCTCAAGGCTACAGGCAAATTCGGAAGGATCCCTAATGGTCGACTGGTTCCTTTGTCGAAGCCTATTAGATTTCTCATCTTAGGCAAAAGCGATGGAGAACCAATCGATTTCCAAGCAGTTGAGGAAAGGATACTCATAGAAGCCCCTTCATCTATGATAGTACCGACCATGACCATTCTATAAGCTTGTACAATGATTCGGAATGGTACATTAGATGGTAGATGGGGTCTTCCTAGTAGATTCCAGTCGAAGGAAATGACTAGGTTGCTTGGAGGTGGGACCGAATAAAAGGCCGGATATGACTCTGATGAATTTCCTTCCTGCGGTAAAGGAACGGGTACATTTCCCCCATGTTCATCGGAGTTTGTGTTTACAAAAAGAATTTGAACAGTGCCATTCTCATTCTCTTCGGTGACTGTATCATCTGAAGATGGACCTTCCGAAGACAAGACTGAGTCGACTACTGCCTCGACCTGTTGACCTTGGTCTGGTGTTGAATCAGAGGGTTTATCTTCAATGATAGATGCTTCGACTGACCACAAAGGTGTGTATGTTAGATTTTCAACTAGCGATGGACTCGACAAGAGTTTCTGGTACCCAGGAGGAAGCCGTAGTGGTGAAGCAGGACGGTTATCCAACACTCTTTTAGCTTCATCCAGGAAGGGACAACGGTGGATGGCATGATCGCCTTCACACAACCTACAAGGAAATTTATATTTTCCTTTCTTCCCAGAGACTTCATTTTCACTAGTTGATGGTGTACTCTCAACATGATTGTCAGAGGTTGACGACACTGGATTTTGCAAACGAGGAGACCAGTCCCTTAAGATTCGAGGGATGCAAGGACAATCTCGATGATAGTGGTCTCCTTTGCAAATGACACATGGAGATTTAGGTTTGGATAGTGCAGTGTGTGGATTTTCGCTAGATGATGCATGGTTTCCCCTTTTCTCCTTTGGCTCCTTCTTCTTCTTCTCTTTCTCCTTCCCTTTCTTCTTCTTCTCAGTTACTTGGTTTTTAGTTTTACCAGCTTCACCAAGCGAAGAGGAAGGAGGGTAGGGAGAAACAAGAGAAGTAGAAGGTTGGGGGGAACTCTAGTATCATCTAGTTGTTGACTTGATTGCTCAGGAATCGTGGTGGTTTGAACGAAAAAGGTCGAGAAGAGCCATATTGGCAAGCCAATTGTCAGTCCTGGGAGGGACAATGTGGCCATATGAGGTGCACCAAAATCTCCCCAAGAGGAGAAGGGACTAGGATTTCCCCCAAGGGGAAATCCTTGGTTGGTGGACTCCATTTTTCTCAACCTAAGATCAATGAGGGAACAGTGATGTTATTCCAATTAAAATAAATTTTATGACGCTTTGACACAACTTGCTTTTTCATTTTTAAGAGTCAAGAAAAAGCTAAAGATGACTCTAGTCGCCTTCGATTTTTAATGAGCCTGAAGTGACAAGTGCTCAGATGGACCTTTTCCTTTAAGCAGTCTGAAAAGGAACGAAAGAGACTACTTTGGAAATCTAGATAGGGGGATTACCAAACCAATCGCAAAACTGCAGAATACGTTTTATGGTACGACAGTCAATCTTCCCAAATGTTGTGTTCAGTGCATTGTGATCGATAGGGCGGTAGACACGGCTTCCTAAGGATAAAGGATATAGCCTATTATGGTCTCCCAATATATACTCGACGGTACGTGGGAGCACAAGTCCATACTGGCACGTGTCATCTCAAAGAGGAGGAATCACCCAACCTACAATGAAAGTGATAGTTACCAAGTTTTACGACGCCGAAATACATCTCTAGCCTAGACTTCTAAATGTTGTGTGTTAGGTTCCAAAGCGTTTTTATGTGCATTGAATTTATTTTATAGTTGATCTTTCTTAAGAAGTTTGCCTTTCAGGTTCACCGCATGATGTAGATATACAATTCCTAAAATGCAATCTAAGATGATAAACAATCATTTAATCTTCCTTTTGCAATGAAAATCCTAGCTACTAAGGAAAGAGAAGTGAGATTCTTTCAACATAGAGCAGAGAGCACACACTAGATGCGCTGTCCTAAATCAAAATAAACAAGCAATATAAATGCAAATGCACATGCATGTATTTGTTTTCGCTTTCTTAATGTGTGAATGACAAAAAGAATTCTAACTACAAATCTAAATTGTTTCAAGCGATAGTACTAACGATTTTCTCTTCAAAAGAGGAAAGGAAGATAATGATGACACTTTGCGATTTTGAATTGAAAACTACTTTTGACACTTGAAAAACTATTAATTCAAATCAAATACAAGAGTAACAGTGTAATTGACTACCAAGAATAGTAGGATTGTTTTCTTTGACTGAAAACAACTCTTGCGACATGTCCAAATCAAAAGAAAACAGTTTGATTACGCTACTTATTTGTAAAGGAGAACCGTAAATGGCGAACAATACATAAAAAAATTTATAGTTCTTTATACAATGGAGGCTGAATCATGCAAAGGAAGGGAGTTTCCACAATGGTGTACTAATCACAGACAGCAAAACTCCTGAATAAAGTTGAAGAGAGTGAACAAAAAACCAAAATCTGGAAGTAGCAACAGTCTTATCTGATCATCGCACCTGTAACAAAGGGAAAGAGTGATGCATCTCACCTACTGCACACGGGAGGTGCGATGCATCCATATTCCCAAGAGGAGAAGGTGCAATGGTCCAGGGACGAGACTTCAACTTGGTTCTTGGTCACAGTTTGCAGCTCCGTTCAGGGATTTAGGCCGAGCTAATGGTAGTCAGTAAATACAAATCACAAGGGCTGATCTAGTGAGGTTACTTGAGCCACCACGAGGGCAATTAGGATGTTTGCAAATCAACTGTTCAGTTTATAAACAAAACCTGGAGATAGACTGAAGCAACATTGATCTACTCTGCACTTGCATAGCAAATGCAGTTCGAAGGCTAGCTGGCTTTACTTCAGGCTCTGTCTGTAGTTTATAAAGCAAACAAATATAGACAAGCAAACAAGATATTCGCTCCCCAGTGGAGTCGCCATTTTGTTATCAGGAAATCTAGTGTCCATGCAGAGCTGCTAGTACCACTAAGATAGGTAGCTATCTTAGAAACAAACAAACTAAGTTACTTTCGTTTTCCTTTATGAGAAGTAGACAGGAGAGGAGCAAAGAATACCAACCTCAATCTTTCGCTTGGTTCCTTACTTGTTCCTTCTCCCCTTTGACTGATCTTTGCCGCTCCTTCCTTTCTTACCCCACTTTAAAGAGTACCTGTAAAGTCAAAGCAGCATAATACCTTCAAAGTACAGAGATCTACAATCATAAACAATATAGGACCAGATATATATTGACCACCAAAATGCATATATCATCAAACATACAAGAGTGTGGAGGAAAACTTGAATAGTTGTATTGATATAAAGATTAGAAGAGAGGATCACAACCCATTGATTTGACCCAGCGTCATCCTCCCAGCATGAAAGCCCTTCTTCACCTCATGAAAAGCTTAGATCACCCAACACTATGATGTTCCACCAAGAAACCAATAGTACTTCCTTACAAGATACAAGATTCCAACCTTTGGATCTCTGGGATGAGGGATCCATATATAGATGTTTACAAGGGGTGAGTCAGCTTCTGGGATTTTGATTAGTGTCCTCTCTGGTAGTTCTTTGTTCCACTTGGAGATTCATGATCTCTTACTCATCCCTAGGCGAATTTAGAGAGGCAAGTGTCACAGGAGAAGTTTCTGGAAGATTCCATGATCATCCACCTTGCAAACTGTCTCTGCCATTTGTCTACTCTCGCCCATCATACCCTATAGAAGGGCTTTTTAGTATGCATCGCACTTTTGCATGGGACAGGTGAGATGCATCGCACCCTTTGCACTAAGCAGTCTGTATGGTCTAGTTTTGACCAGTTTTGAGTAGTTTTCTGTGGAGAACTTCTGGGAGATGATGTAGTCAACTGACCTTGTTCCTTTAGGGTATGAAACAACACTTTTAGGGACTCAAAATCCCTTGGTTTATGGACATATATGATTGGGGTTGCAGTGCCCAAATATGTCTATAATAACTGCGCTGACCAAAGTATGTAACGCACAGTGGAACATCTGGGACCTACACGTACCTATTGTGTTATGGGCATATAGGACAACATGCAAGAAATTGACAAGACAGACACCATTCTAGTTGGTCTATGGTACAAAAGTAGTCATGCCAATGGAATACATCATCCCTAGTTTGTGAATAGCAGCACTCACAGGCATGACGGACCATGAAGCCCTGGAAGAAAGGCTTACGCAACTAGAGGAGCTCGAGGAAGAACAATTTCTGGCCGAATTTCACCAACAGGTACAAAAGCAGTGTGAAAAAGCCTGGCACGATGCCATATCAAGCTGTGCACCTTCAAGGTAAACGATTTAGTGCTGCTATACGATAGAAAATTTGAAAAATTTCTGGGAAAGTTTAGAATGCACTGGTTGGGACCATATGTGGTAAAAGAGGTCACAAATGGAGGCACAATTAAGTTAATCAAACCTAATGAAGAACCCTTCCGAGGCAAGGTAAACGGCAATCACTTGAAGCCCTACACAGGTGGGCCAGCTATCTGACTAACCGATCGAAGCACAATCTTCGCGACCCGAGGAGCTAGACAAGGGCGCAAGACTCTAAACGCAAGCAGCAGCAACTAGTACCAAAGAAAGGACATGAGTCAGACATGGATTATGTAAAGCAACAAAAGACTGCATACAACAGATCCAGCAGACTGTCGATCAATGCATCGCGGACCTCTGGGAAGCGAAGGAATGGTTAGAGGGGCTCCATGCCAAGATCGTCGCACCAACAAAGTGACTCAGGACGAGTCACGATGATTGTGTTGGGGGCCTATTGGGAATGGAATCTCCCCCACAATAGGTTTTGGGGCTCAAAGCCCAAGTTTTGGTCAGAGATGTTGTAAAACTCCACAAATTGCGGGCACAGAGCACGAAGTATACAATTGAGTCATAGGGTTATCCGCCCTAAGCATTGTATTGTAAAATAGTGTAAAGTCAACCTACCCATGGTCTGCGGACCATGGGATTGTATAAATAAAGTGAGGCTCTAAGTTGTAAAGTCAGTCAAAGAGTGATGAATAGATAAATAGTGAAGGAATGCTTCGAGCTTAGAGTAGAGTTCTAAGTGTCTTGGTTTCTAGTAGTAGGAAGAGGCTCTACAGCTGAGTGCACAGAGGCCTAGTACAGTCCGCAGCTGAGTGCGTAGACCCCTGCAGCTGAGTGCGCAGGGTGGTGTCGAGTTTGTAAGCAAGATTGAAGATTAATAAAGGAGAAGTTGATTCATATTCTTGTGTATTTGCTGTGCATTATCTTCTTTACGGTTGAATTCGTTTATGTATTGTACGCACTATTATGCTTGATGAATATGTTGTAATAACCATAAATCTTATACACACAAGTTAAGTAATCGTATAATCAACTAGCATCTTGGGTATTACACGATTAGCGCCCTGAGTAGGGCTACGTAGAAGTTGCACCATAGGTCGCAAAGGGATCACAGGTGTGTGAAGCGACAAGTCAAATTGCGGACCTCCAGAAGCCCATTAGACATCTCTAGGGTGCAGAAACTTGGATCTAGCACCCTCCCATACTACCTCGGGTGAGACCTCAGTCCACGCTCCACGGACTGTTGCTGAAAGGGCCAATAATACCGGGATTTTCTTGGCTAAATCACCTCTGAACCTGGGTTAGGCCCCACTAAGCCAACACATGGACTTGATCTTGGTCCTTTCTTTCCTTCTGCAAAATCTGCAAAGGTTGCCTTCTGAATTGGGGATTAAAACCTCTGTTCTAATGTACATGCCTTTGAGAATTTTTATTTTCCAATTCCAATTTAATCAATTTTCTAAACAAATTCTTTATCACCTTTTTCATATCCTCTAATGTCTGATTTTGGGATGTTTCCTCTTTAGCCTTTCCCTTATCTTGGGTAGGTTGTGTCTCTGGTGCTTTGCCTGCAGCCACCAGATTTGCCTCTTTTTCTTGAGCATTGGTTTGAATGCGGTCAAGGGTTATGGATCTTCTCTCCCTTAATAGGAATCCAAATTCTGATTCAAATGCCCTCCAAAAGTCACTTTCACACTGGTAGGAAGGGGCTTAATCTCCACTGGAAGACTATTGTAAAGTTTGTTGAACCTTCTAATGAAATCAACAACGCTTTCATCATATTTCCTTTTAATAGAATTGAATTCTGTAAGTGAATATCCATTATCTCGCTTCTCTACCCATCTCTGGGTGAACTGGCGCTCAATTTCTTCCCAGGTAGGGATGGAGTTATTAGCAAGTCCTTTAAACCATTTTCTAGATTCACCATCTAAAGATTGCACAAAAAGTCTTAAGACAACATCCAGGTGTTCAACATTATTATTTTCTGCAAAGTTACAGAACGCTGTTGTATGTTTCTCTGTTGTTTGTTCATCTTCCCCTGAGAAGCGAGGAAGAATTTTTAAGTATTCTTGAGGCATTACATTTAGTTGTTAAGGTAAATAAATAGGTCCATACCTGTTCAGCAAGAATGTAGGTGCTACCATGTTTACCCCTGAATTCGCTAAACCTTAAGTACTAGCAGATGCAGAACCTGCCTGAGAGGTAAATGGAGTATAAAAAGGAGGTAATGTAGATATAGGTTCAGGTTGAAAAACTATAGCAGATATATTTTTAGGTACTGAAAAAGAGATAGACTCTAAAGACTGTTCTTGAAATTTAGGTTCTTGAAATGGAATGGATATAAAAGGTGATTCTTGAATAAAGAAAACTGATATTTTTGCTAACTTTTTGGGTGAAAGAGGTCAAGAACTGCTGCCAGGTGCAGACAATGTGGGACTCTATGTGGATAGAGTTTTTGGTCTCCCAACCCTCTTAGAAACTAATCTCTCAGGGTCTGAAAGAACTTGAGCTTTCTTTTGTGAGGTATCTGAACTCGTATGAGGCCTTTTTGAAGTCAGAATTACATTTCTTATCCAATATAGCCAAATGTTTCCTCCTCATTGAAAAACCAGAGGAAAATATTTAAAAACCCAGGGAAAATGTTCTTGTCTTCATTCCCCGACAATGATGCGAATTAATGTTGTCCCTTAGGAAACCAATTTCTAGGTTGTGGATAAATTGTGCCTAAGACATTAAAGTATTATTATGCATGTCACTCATTTGTATAAGATGCCTTTACCTTGAGGAGTATGAAGAGAATTATCTTAAAACCCTTGATATATAGCTGATATGAAAGTCTCAAGATGCCATGTGATGCTGAATATAAATGATGTGTAAAGAATATTTTGGGAAATTAAAGACAATATGTTGTGTTTGACATAAACAATTATCTTTAACTTAGAATAAATACAGAGAAAGAAGTTTTAAACATGGGAATTCTATTTCGAGGAAATTTAACTTTATTCACAACAGCAAAAAAAGACCCGCAACTTCATTACCATATTAAAGAGAGGGAAAGACAAAATGGCACAAAACAGAAAGATTAAAAATCACACCCAACACTATATGGAAAACTCATGATTCTTTCATTCATCATCAATTTATCAAGTACAAAATTATGTAGTCTACAGATTCTCCAAAATTCAGACCTTTCTTCTTTGATTTTTCCTCTTTTTATACATCATAGGATAGTTGGTAACTACCAAAACTATCAAACTACTTAACCTACTTTCTAACTTCCTAAAGTAAAAAGTAATTTCAGAACATTACATTGGAGCGTAAAAGACACCTCATTTTCCTTAGGAAATAAGATAACAAAAAATGGAAAGGAATTAAATTATGATTGGTGATTGTGGTCATTGTTCGAATCAGTATCTTGAGTAGATGTTCATGCTAGTGCATCTTTTGTCTCCACAATGGTACATGTGACTTTAGTGCTTCTTCCAATTTGTTGAGTGCCATTATGCATGTTGTAATCCTACTATAAGTAGGCTTGTCTGTAAAAAAACTCTTTACCATCCACAGAAGCTTAAAATCTTTATTAAGATAATTCACAATAGTTTCTGCCTTCAGTACTGTTGTCTTCTCATGGGTATTGTCAACTTTGCTTTTTCCTCAACTAGCAAGGTCCCATATGTTTTCCATGGCAGCAAGTTTCCCTGTAAATCCCAGCAAGAGGGAAGCCCAACCCTAACTCTTTTATCAAACAGGATGTTAAACTTGGAAACAACTTCTTTTATCTCATTTATCTTCTTCTCGGCAGTATTTCTGTAAATTTTTCTGACAATCATCTTATTAAAATATATTGCACATATTGTTCTATTTGTAATGTCGCTCTCCTTTAGCTCTGAAGCAGACTTAGAATTAATAAAATCCATCATTCTTTTTGCAAACTTTGACCTATCTAATGCTTTCTATTTGTCCTTCATAACCACACTTTCCATATCTCTAACAATTGCTTTTTCATCATACATAATAACAAGGAACTCCCAGATGCTCCTAATAACTGCAATAATTTCATCGCATAAAATATCCCTAGCTTGAATTAACGACATATTGCCCTTCATCTTATCCTTCAACCTTTTAATTTCCTCTTCAGCCCTTAGAAGGTCTTCTTTGTATTTATTTTTGTTTTCCTTCTCCATTCTAGCTTCTTCTTTACTTAGGTTTAAGAGTTTATAGGCTGTTTCCATGTCCCTTTGTGCTTTCTTCACATCATGCTCAGCCATCTTTAACTCTGTCCCTAGCTGTAATATATGTGCTACTGGATCCGTTGTATTGGTTGGCATCACTACTATGCAGACATGAGTATCCACCTGTTTTTGCATCTTATCCAATGATTCTTTTAGTAAATAAACTTCTTGAGTTTTCTGCAATACATCCTGTAACAGCTTCTCCTTTTCATTCTCAACTTCAGCTATCCCTGCAACCATAAGATGCTCACCTATAGGAAAATTCAACTTCTTCTTTAAAATTCCAATCTATGACTTATTAGATTGCAATAATTTTTGTATTGCAGGTTGATCATCAAGATGGACTCCTATCTTTATGATAATATTCTTTAATTCATCCACCTGGGCATTCAGATCTCTGGAGTTGGCTTTCTCCAACTTTAATTGCTGGATTACTTTATGTAACATTTTCTCTACTTTAATAGCAACTGCATTTGTTTTATGTGAATCATTGACAATCAATTTCTCAGTCTGCATGTGCAAATTAATCTTATCAAGCACAGGAAGTTTTTGAGTATCAACTGTCAAATTAACAGTTTTGAAGTTACTAGAAGACCCAACTGACATCTCTGTAGGATGAGAGAACACAATTTTAAGATGACCCTTTTCTAAGTCCATAGCAAAAAATAACCTGGTTTTCTTAGGAACAATTTGAGACTCAAGCTGAGCCTCCATATTTGACTTTATTTTCTGGCTTTTCTAAGCTATCTGGGCAAACATGCTTTGAATAAGAGGAACTTGATCATGAGTAGGTTCTCTAGAGGATGGAGAACCTGGTGCACCCTCTGTTTCTCCCAAATGGATTACTAAACCAGGTTGTGCTGAAGATAATTGCATCTAAAAGTTTCTTCCTTTTTGTTGTTTCTAACTCTTCTTCATCAAGATCAATAACTTTTTCTCTAGCCCTCTTTGCACCTTTTTCTAAAATACTATAAGTTTCAATCTCTGCTCCCTTGGTGCTTTGTAGACCCTAATTTGCCATTTTCTCTGTTTCTGTTCCACTTTCATGCACAAAGGCTGAATATCCATTTTCTAACCTTCTTTTTGAAATAATCTAATGGGGGTCATATGCCCACTCAACAACCTGTAAAAGACACATATCATCTAGTAATTTCTCAACCTCTTCAGTAGCCTGTCTAGTGTTCACAATAAAGGGTCCCACTGCTCTGGGCAATTTAAAGAAATATCCCTTCTTCATGGGGACAAAATGAACCTGATCCACGTTTAGGCTTTTTCTGATAAAATCAAGAGCAAAGAGTCTCATTGGCACAAACTTTGGTAATCTATATGGTTTGATTGAGGCTCCATAAAGCCTGATCTCTGCATGCTCTTCAAATACAAAGTAGTCTCCACATCTTACATCCTTGCTCAATTGAAGGAATTCTTGAGCTTTGGGAAGAAATGTTGGTTGCAAGGTCCCATTCAAAATCTTGTAGGCCACTGGAAGGAATGAAGAAGTAAATTCAAATAGGCCACCATCTCCTAGATCACCCCTTATCAGGTCTGTCCTGAACACCACTGACTGTTTCTTTTTGTTTAGGTCAACAATATTTAGCTCCAAATTTGTAAAATGTTCAACATTCTAGTACAAAAAGAAATAAGTGATAATTGAAGGAAATTTGAAGGAACCAGTAGGTGACAGAGTTATGAATTGAGTATTAATGGTGTCCACCCAAAATGTTAGAATATCTAATATCACTTCTGGTTTCATCATCAAAGAGAAAAATCCAAACACTACTTTATCAACCTCTCTGAAGTCTTCCTTTCCCAGAATTTTAGAAATCACCTACAATATTGGTCTTATATTTTCTGCAAAGACATATAAGGGAAACACATTTTCATCTAGAGAGAATTGTCCAGATTTAGGAGCTAGGAATGATATAGCATAAGAGAACTCTTGGGATGATAGGTTGTTATAATATGAGACCAAAGGCTCTTTAGTAAAAGTGACATAAGTTCCAAAGACAGGGTAATCAAAAGCTTGGTGAATTAACTGAGAGCTTACTTGGAAGACACTTTCCCAGGACTGTTTCTTAGGGTACATATATGAAGCTAACCATTGAATGAATTATGGGAACAAATGAGTTTTTGGGACAAATGCTACTAAGACACCTGACCTAACCACTGCCATAAATACGGGGGACTTATTATGGTTCAAAGTAACTTCTTGATACAGGGGAAGTTGCTTAATTGTGCAAAAAGTGTTAAAAATATCATGTTTGATGTCCATTAATGGGGTATGGATGATGGAAGAGGAACTTATTTGTTTGGCCATGGCATCTGTGGATGACAGTTGCTAACTTGGAATGTTGAACTGGATGTGAAGCTGCTCGGTATCGAAAGCAAGTGACTAATGCGATGTGGTTTTGTTTTGCTTTTATACATGGTAAACAAAATGGAGGGAAACATAGAATTAATGTAATGAATTAATGGAGTGGCAGAGATGAGGTGACGGGATACGGTGGGTGAGCTGGATGGAAATGAATTGGAGCAGAGAATGGTGTGGCAGAGGTGAGGTGGAGCGAAATGATGCTGGGTGGCCCACTGCAGAGGTAGGGAGTGTACAAGAGACTGATCAAGGTTGAACCCCCGCAGTGATCATGGGCCGTAGATTTCAGCCAGTCGTGTTTACGTCAGGGTCAACTCTGGAGGTTTGGCTATGAATTATAACCCATGCTCCTTATTCCCCCGTAGAACACTTTACATGTCTCCTCTACCGACCTTTGATTGCGCTTCACGAACATGCTCCAACTTTAATAGATGGATCAGGCCCACTTTCATAACACTTTCAATGTCACCATTAGTGCAACTAATATTTCAAATTTTCAAATTTTCCTTTGATTTTCAAAACTATTTCATTTTTTTTTAATTTTAAATAATATTGAAAATTTAAATGACAATGTAAGCTACAACAGAGTGCACAGGTGCAGCCTAAAGACCCGAAGATCAATCCTTCAACCTTACCTTATGCACCATGCGCCCTCCTAAACTGCTTGAGTGCATTGGCGCACCGTGAAGGCACAAAGCCCCATCCTTTAGGCTTAAAGAGTGCACCCTATGCCCTTCCTAAGGCCTCTAAGGCGCATGAATGAACCCTGAGGGCATGAAGCCTCAACCTTCATCCTTTATAAGTGTACCTTGTGGTCTCCCTCTCTTGTTTCAGTGCATAGTACACTTAGGAAGCCCGAAGCCTTCCCCTTCAACCTTCGAACTTGCGACATGTGCCCTACCTTGACTGACTTATTCCCTTCAGTGCATGAGCACATGACCAAGCCTCGAAGCTCCCCTTATTCATATCTTAAGCCTTTCAAAGTTTACCCATGCGCTTGGGAGCACCTTTAACCCTTTTAAGGGCACCGAAAAGGAATAAACATGAAAAGCTACATAAAACATGGTAGAATAGGAGATTTTCAAGCTGATAGTTTCTCATCATGAGTGATTGAAGAAACAGGTATTCTAGGGACATCATGGAAAATACACACGAGGAAGATCAGGAAAAGAGGATAAATAAAGGAAACATGAAAAGAACCAAGAACAAACTTGAAACTTGATGATCAAGGTACCCTTTAGAGGGTGAAAGTGCCATGATCAAAAAAAAAAAAAAAAAAGAGAAAATACAGAGTAGCAGTCATGTCACCTCCGTAGAAAGTCCATGTTATCAGTCACTATAAGTTTGAATCATCAAATATAGTGGCATGTCTAGTCTCATCATATTATGATGTGGAAGTCATGATGTAGTATTGTAATAATTATAAAAGACAAAATGTAATGTATGGAAGTCAAAGAGTCATATGTGGAATATGGAAAGTCACTTAGTCATATATGGATAAAATGACTTTAGGAGAAGTCCAAAATTCAAATAGATAAGTCCCCAAGACATTGGAAGTTCAAGAGTTGTTTAGAAGTCCAAGATTCATGAGGGTAATTCAAGAGTCCCGGGGATATCAAAGGTCATTCCTCTTGTTATAAAAGAAACCTCATAACTCATGAAAAGGGATTTTGGAGGCTTAAGCTTTGGAGTGCTAGTCTTGGATTGTCTAATCTTCAGAGAAGTAAGAAGTGACTTAATGATCTGATAATAACCCTATGAGTGACCTCAGTTAAAGATTTATTAGTTAAAGGTATTACAGACTCATATGTTGGTATATGTGTCTATGTTATTTAAGCAACAGATCAATCAGATTGCAAGTACATAGACACTTGAAATGGAAAACAACAGAGAAATACAGTAAGAAAACACAAGAACACAAGAAATTAATAAGGAGTTCAACCTATCCTCCAGGGCTACGTCTCTAGTCCAGATTTTAGTGGTGGCTTTCTTTTATTGTGTCTTGAAGTAGAGAATTACAATGAAGGAGCTCAATATGAGTCTCCTAAAATGGGATTTGCTTGGCAGGGTGGTTCTTGGATGCCCCAAGCCACTATAATACACAGACTCTTTTCCTTACTAACTTTGTGACCTTCTAGTCTATAATGGAGAGAGCCCAATGTGGTGCTCAGTCCAGACAGATCCTCTCTGGGATGGCTTGAATCCCTTAAGCTCTCTGGTGCTCAATGTTGCCTTTGGTCAGCTCGGCCCTCTATCTTCTGTTTTGTTATTGCTTCACTATCTTTCTCCTCTCTGTTCTTCCTTTCGGTATTTCATCCTCCTCTCGGGGTTTTGGTGTCTTTCTCTCTATCTTTTTTGTTCTCTGTTGATGGCTTTTAAGCCATTTGGGATCATGGTGATTCGGTTCCTCTTCCAGTTCCGTCGATTTTCCTGCCTACAGCTACACTTGGAGTTCCTTGTTCGGCGTCATCATCAGGCTCATAGGGAGTGCCCACATGTCCTCCTGCGAACTGTGGCATCCTTTTGTCAATTCAATTCTTCCATTACGTCGTGGAATGAGTCTTTTGCCACCGTGGTGGTCAATCTAGACTTCAAATTCTATCACATTGCGGCTTAATCCCCCATCAATTCTGTCTTCTCCATTGGGCGCAATCTCAGCTATTAGATCTGGAGTCCCCAGATCCGATGCTATACACACGTTTCCTGCAGTTGACTTTCTCAACTGTTAGCACATGATCAATGGTGGTTTTCTCCCTCCTCTGCTTGCCACACATCCGCTGCTAAGTGGGATCGCTCTATTTTTTCCAATTCCACTTACCATTTGAGGGTGCCCCTGATCAATACCACTAGTTTTCGGAGCGGGTCCCACCTTTAGTGCTTTAGCTTTTTGCCCCACGGTTTTCAAGCTCCCACACAACTGAGCACTCTAGGCTTCTCCGTCTTGAGGGTTTTTGCTCGGCGATGTGCGATTAGCGCTAATTATGCATCAAAAACCTCCTATGTTTCCCGATTTGGGCCTCCCATGGGCTAAATTCACCTCCCGCGTAGTCTCCATGGGCCTTAGTCAGCACGCTTTGACCGAGGTTCTCGTCATTCCACACTGGATGCCATTGCCACTGGTTGAGAGGTATTTTTGATTGTTGTTTTAAATTCTTTGAAGTTTGTCTCGACCTAGTACAGCCATGGCTCTGTTAATTATTCTTTATGGATCCAATTTGGATCACAACCTTCCCACCGAAAAGATTTTGGACCACAAAAGTTGGTTTTCTTTCACGCATCGACTAAGTGAGGGTATTTTTGTCTCACTTGCCCAATCTCAATCCACTTTGCACTGCTCGGTTTTGAACCCTTGAGTCCAATTGTAAGGTACACAACATCTCCCCTGCGCGTTGTCCTCACATTCCTGTCCAAGACTGTGTCTTCTTGCAATTCATTTAGATATTTAGGTGGCAGGTCATCAATAGAAGGCAATTGACTTTACTCTTCAGGATCCTCAATCATTGAAGGTTCAAACAATCTCAAGCAATCTTCATTCATGACCGAGTAGATGTGCATGTACTCTGGTAGATCAAGGCAAAAAGCATTTTCACCAATCTTCTCAAGTATCCTAAAACGTCCATACCTAATAGGCTTTAGCTTTTTACCTTCACCTTGCATCCTATCCTTGCTGATATACAACGAGACCTGGACTCCAACTTGAAAACTATGCTCCATCCAATGTTTGTCATGCCTTGCCTTATATTTGGCTTGGCTCTTTTCCAGTTGTTCCTATACTGCCTAGTGGATCTCCTGGATCTGTTCAATGAACCTAGTTGCTTTGTCCACATCACTGTGTCCATCAACTGTGGTATCTTTACCAAAGAAAAAAATCCAAATAAGACCTTGGTATGAAACCAAAACAGGTCTCAAAAGGAGATCTCTGTGTACAAGAGTGTTTTGCTCTATTGTAAGTATGTTGCACATAACATAAGTGTTCATCCCAAAGCTTAGAATGCTTGCTGCAATATCCTCTGAGTAACTAGATCACTGTCCTGTTAACTACTTCTGTCTGACCATTAGTTTGTGGATGAAAAGTTGTGTTTTTCTTCAATTGGGTGTCCATCAGCTCCCACAGACTTGACCAAAACTTTCCCACAAATTGGGTGTCTCGATCAGATACAATAGAAGTGGGTAATCCAAAATGAACCCATACATTTTCAAAGAATAGTTTTGCAGTTTGTTCAGCTGTAATCTACTTATTACAAGGTATCAAAATACACATTTTGCTGAACCTGTCCACAACCACATACAGATAATCATGACCTTTCCTAGATTTAGGCAGTCCTCCAACAAAATCCATGGAAACACTTTCCCAAGGGTGAGAAGAAACTGGTAATGGAGTGTACAAGCCTAGTTTTCTATTGCTACTAGGCTTGCTTTGTTGCACACATAGTACACCCTTTTATATATCTAGAAACTGTCTGATTCATTTTCAGCCAATAACAAAATCTTTGCAGCTATGCAACTATTTTACTTACCCCAAAGTGACCTGATATCAGAGAAGTGTGTTTCTCTCTAATTATCTTTACTCTCTCTGTTTGTGAAATGCAAAGTTTCCCACAATGATACAAGAGTTGGTCCTTCATATGATAATCCAATTCTTCTACCCTTTTGCCTTGACTCAAAGTTGCATATACATCTTTAAATTCTATATCTTGAGCATATTGTTCAATGTAGCTTTCATGTAGTATAGAATTATGCTTAAGTATGGTAGATGCATTTATAGTGGGTATAGATAACATGTCTGCAACTTTGTTGTGTATGCCCTTTTTATATCTGATGACCAAATGAAACTATTGTAGAAAACCCATCCACCTGTAATGTCTTGATTGCTACAACTTATTTTGGGAGTGTAGGTATTGAAGTGGTTGATGATCAATATGTATTACTGTCTCTTTTCCCATTAAGTAATGTTTCCACCTTTTCACACTCTCAAATAATGCATACAATTCTTTATCATATGTAGGATAGTTAACTACTGCAGGATTAAAAGCCTCATAATGATAACATATGGGTTTACCGTACCACTACTCCCATGGCATAGTCACTGGCATCTGTTTGGATCTCAAATGGTCTTTGTAGATCAAGCAGTGCTAGTACAGGTGCTATACTAATCTTTTCTTTCAAGGTGTTGAAGGCTTTATGATGTTTTCCTCCCCACTGAAACACCTTGTTCAATCATGTCAAAGCATGTAAGGGAGCTGTAATTGAGGAAACGTTAGGGATAAACTTCCTCCAATATTGTGTTGCTCCTAAGAAGCTTCTTACTTCTGTAGCAGACTTGGGTTTAGGCCAGTTCACAATAACTGCCACTTTAGAGGGATCTATTTTCAATTCACCACCCCCTACTATATGACCCAAATAATTTAGAGAGGTTTTGCCAAATTCACATTTGGAGAGTTAAGCATAAAGGTTTTCTCTTTTCAAAACATCTAATGTCTGCTTAACATGCTTTAAGTGTTCGTCCCATGTTTTACTAAAAATCAGAATGTCATCCAGATACACAATAAAAAAATCATCAAGAAAAGGTCTGAGTACATCATTCACTAATCTCATGAAATTAGTAGGGGCATTGGTCAAGCCAAAAGGCATAACCAACCACTCATACAATCCCTACTTTGTTTTGAAAGAAGTCTTCCATGCATCTTGCTCTGCAACTCTGACCTAATGGTATCCACTGTGCAAATCCAGCTTGGTGAAATAAACAGCTTCCTTCAATTGATTTAAAAGATAATCTATGTGAGGAATGGGATAACCATTCTTGATTGTTATTTTATTCAATGCTCAGTAGTCAATGCACATTCTCCACGAGTCATATTTCTTTCTCACCAAAATGATTGGTGACCCACATGGTGATGTGCTAGGCCTAATGAACCCCTTCTCGAGCAACTCCTGCACTTGCTTCTTGATTTCAACATTCTCTAAAGCAGACAACCTGTACATTCCAATGTT